>PVKP010010716.1:0-64140 GCA_004027715.1 Plecturocebus donacophilus | reverse complement strand
TGCTGCTGAGTGCCAGCTTGGGAGGATGGAAACACACGTAGACAGATAAAGGCAAGGAAGATGTCCAGGCAGGGGACAGCAGAAGCAGTGACGGCCGGAGGGCCAGGTGGAGAAGGGGATCATGTCCCAGCACACAAAAGGAAGGAGGAGACAAAGTGATGAGAAACACAACTGGAGGGCCAGACACTTGGGCTGGGACCACCACACCACAACTCAGTGACAACCTTGGCAGTCAGGGGCCACACTGGGACTTGAAAGCAGAAGATTAAGTTCCACTGGGTAGGACCCTTGGGATGGGAAAAATGGGACGATGTCACCTCTAGGTGGCCCTAAAAGAGTTTAGCTTGTGCCAAGAATCCAATACACACATTATTTTTTCTGGACCGCCTGTACAAGTGGCCCTCCCATTAAATATTATTAAATCCTCTAAAAGTTTAAGCAGCTCTTCCTGGAGTGGCTCAAAGTCTCTTAAAATTTAGTATCTAACCCTTCCCAGTGGAAGGTAGGCCATGACATTTGTCCAAAACCATAAACCCAGGCTAAGAATTTATACACCTATATTTTATTTTATTTTGTTTTATTTTATTTGAGACAGGAGTCTTGCCTTGTTGCCCACGCTGGAGTGCAGTGGCACCATCTTGGCTCACTGCAACCTCCGCCTCCTGGGTTCAAGTGATTCTCCTGCCTCAGCCTCCGGAGTAGCTGGGATTATAGGCATGCCACCACGGCCAGCTAATTTTTGTATTTCAGTAGAGATGGGGTTTCACCATGTTGGCCAGGTTGGTCTCAATCTTTTGATCTCGTGATCCGCCCGCCTTGCCCTCCCAAAGTGCTAGGATTACAGGCATGAGCCACCGCGCCTGGCCCATCTTATTTTTAAAAGACGACATCCACATCTCTGGAGGGTATACGGGAAACTGGTAATGAGAAGCCCCTCTGGGGAGCAGGGGAAGGAGCTGAACTTTTCACTGAATTTTCTTTTTGTATTGTTTCCCCACTTGTAAACACTATCTATTAAAAAATTAAAACTAAGAAAGCTAAAAAAGAATGGAGAGAAAAAGAGGAGGGAAGAAGGGAGGGAAGGAAGAGGGAGGAGAAGGAGGGAGGAAAGAAAGAAAAAGGGAGAAGGAAGGAGGGGAAGGAGGGAAGGAAGGAGAAGGGCAGATGGAGGGAGGGAGGGAAGATGAAGAAAAAAGGAAGGGAGGGAGAGGAAGGAGGAAGGGAAGAGACAAAGAGGGAGAAAGAGGGAGGGAGGGAAGGAGGAAGGAAGGAAAGAAGGAAGTGGGGAGGGAGAGAGGAAGGAAGGAAAGAAAAAAGGAAGGGGAAAAGGAAGGAAGGAAGCCAGGTGTATGGTCCCAGCTAACTGGGAGCCTAAGGTGGGAGGACTGCTTGAGCCCAGGAGTTTAAGGCTGCAGTGAGTTATGATCACACCACTGCACTCCAGTGTGGGCAATAGAGCAAAACTGTATCAAAAAATAAAAATAAAAAAGATAAGGAAAGAAAGAAAATAATGCCCGCAAAGCCAGAGACCTAAGTCCTTTATTTCCATCTACCATAAAATCTTGAGATATTTTCTACAAGACCTGATGACTGAAAACTTCTCAAAGGAAAAAATTTCTCATAAGGGAAATGGAAACTTGTGGTAATGTGTGCAGAGAATCAATGTATCACTCAGGAAAACAATATGAGCAGAAATTCCTTGAGGGGATGCCCCTAGCACAGCAGCTGGTACCCTCACGTTCAAACACAGAGGAAACCACCGACACTGCGATGAAAGCCAAGTCCTTCTCCCTGGGACACACAATCCACAAGCAACCGTAGGGAGCTTGCCACGCCCACGACCCAGTTTAAACACTCCAAACTTGGAATCCAGCCAAGGCTAGCTAAGTGCCTCCAGCAGGAGTACTTGAATCCTGTACCTCAACTTCCCTTCTGTAAAATGGAGATGATGATGAAAGTTTCTTCAAAAAGCTGCTGCTGGCCATCATCATTCTGTCATTACATAGAAACTCATGCCAGCAAGGTTGATAAATTATAGAAAATAGTTGGCTTGAACTTGTTTTTAATTTTTTAAAAAAGAAAAAATATATAGAAAAAAGAGAGCCCAATGCTGTCATCCTTGTCCTATCTCCTAGAAATGGATGTAAAAATCTCATCAGTAATTCAGGCACCCATCAAGTTTCAACCTGAAAAAAGACCAGGAAAAGGCCCACACACTGCAATACTTCCTCTACTTCACAGAAATCAGAACAAAAGGCAGAAATGCTTAATACTTGATGGTAACCACCACCTTCTTTCTACAAAGGGCACAAGGACTCCAGGAGCAAAGAGGCTTTCATTGAGGACGAAGAACATGACAATCACAAAGGAAGGCCTCGATGGCCCATGATACTCTTGATGATCAAGAATTCAAGCCAAAAGAATAAAGCAGGTTAAGTACAAACTGGAAATGGATATAGCTCAGGCTCTTCAAATGAGACTCACTTTTTCTGGGTTTGGATCCTCATTAGGATTAGGTAACTGCCAAGGTCCCTTGCAGTGTTCAGGTGTAATACATGTTCCAGCCTGGGCAACACAGCAAGACCCCATCTCTACAAAAAATACAAAAATTAGCCACGCGTGCCGGTGCGTGCCTGTGGTCCCAGCTACTCAGGAGACTGAGGTGGGAGGATCACTTAAGCTTACAAGGTTGAGACTGCAGTGAGCAGTGACTGCACCACTGCACTTCAGCCTGGACAACAGACCCTGTCTCAAAAAAAGAAAAAAGATTTCATAAATGTTGAATAAATGAATGAATGATTTCATTAATGAGACTGCCATGCATTTGAAGTATAACAGATGCAGTGTAACAATTAAAATGAGGCATTTACCTAGCGGTTAGCAGATTTTTTCCACTTAAAACTTTTCCTGGCCAGGTTCGGTGGCTCACGCCTGTAATCCCAGCACTTTGGGAGGCCGAGGCGGGCAGACCACAAGGTCAGCAGTTCGAGACCAGCCTGGCCAATATGGTGAAACCCCCGCCTCTACTAAAAGTACAAAAAAACTAGCTGGACGTGGTGGTGCGTGCCTGTAGTCCCAACTACTCGGGAGGCTGAGGCAGGAGAATCACTTAAACCCAGGAGGCAGAGGTTGCAGTGAGCTGAGATTGTGCCACTGCACTCTAGCCTGGACAATAGAGGGAGACTCCGTCTCCAAAACAAAACAAACAAAAAACAACCAAAAAAAAAACTTTCCCTACAGTATTATCTTTAAGATTTCCAACTATGAACATGAACTGTATAGGACATGAACACCAACTATGAAATACATGTGGCAGAAGCCAACATCAGATTTTATATTTCCTATTCCAAATAGGATTAAGCTTAGTTAAAATTCTGTAAAACTTCATTGGGAAAAAAGTAAACGAGTAAGAGAATATTTTGGGAATCCCGAAGCCTTAAGTTGGGCTTGGATAAACAGGTCAAGAACTCAGTGTCTCAGTTTCCAATGATTTTTAAAACTGCTGGGCTTCTCAATCCAGATGCAGAAATGCTGTCCTACAGCGAAGGTTTTAGAAGCAGCCCTGTGAGGATTAAGAGAGGCTCAGGGGCCCAGGGCTGCCCTTCAACAAACAGAGCTGCAGACCTCCAAGCCCCTCAAATCCCTACCACCTGCGGCAGCAATGAATCAGCAAAGCTGCTCCCAGGCCAAGCCTTAAAACGGAAGGCTTGTAACCCTGGCTGGTTTCCCGACCAGCCCCACTTTGAAGTACGAGCTTCTGAGAGAAACTTGGAAATCACCCCCAAGTGTGGCCTGGCTCTTGTTCCTAATAAGACCAGTGAGGTGGGGGCAAATGGGATAGAGACGAAGGCAGAGACGGAAACACACAGCTAGTGATGACATGGGGTGGGGTCCCAGTGGAGAATTTTTATGATGTTAATACATATGCTTTATCAGTAAACCCGGAGTGGTGGCTCACACCTGTAATCTCAACACTTTGGGAGACCGAGGCAGGAGGATTGCCTGAGCTCCAGAGTTGGAGATCAGCCTGGGCAATATGGTGAGATCCTATCCCTACAAAAAGAACAAAATAATTTAGCTGGGCATGGTGGCATGTGCCTGTGGTCGCAGCTACTGGGAGGCTGAGGTGGAAGGATCACTTGAGCCTGGGAGGTTGAAGCTGCAGTGAGCTGAGATCATGGCACTGCTGTTCCAGCCTAGGTGACAGTGCAAGACCTTATCTCAAATAAAATAAAATAATAAAATAAAATGAAATAAAAATAGTCCTGGTAAGAAACCACAAGTGGGACTGTGCCCTGTATGCCAAGAGGAAACTCAGCCTTGCTGATAACAGCTCCATCTGCTGAGACTCCAGGGGAGGTTACTGGCAAGAGAAACTCACAGGCTGGTTGTTTCCTGTGCAAACAGACCATAACTCACAGCAGTCATGAAGGGAGTAAGGGCCAGAGCTGCTGCGGTGTCCCACCAGCAGTGTTTCATGCTTCCATGCTGCCTCACCAGTACTCACAGTGATCCTGGGAGGAGGGACTAATACTGCCACCCCCACTGAGCAGATGAGCAAATTAGTTTAAGAGGTTGTCACTGACTTAGGTCACACTGCCCTGCCCACATTCAAAGCCAAGTCCATCATACTCTAAAAATTGTGCTCTTTCCATTGTAGACAAGAACAAAACTTCTGTGGACAAACACAGAATACCAAGCTCAACAGATCCTGAGCCTGTACCAAATGGGCAAATTCTCTATCATCACAGGCATATAACAATTTCTCTTCCTTATACTAATGAGTGTTATAAAACATTGTATAAAACCCAGAAGTGGCTGGGTACAGTAGCATGTGCCTGTAGTCCCAGCTACTTGAAAGGCTGAAGCAGGAGGATCACCTGAGGTCAGGGGTTCAAGGCTGTAGTGAGCTTTGACTGCATCTATGAATAACCTCTGCACTCCAGCCTAAGCAACACAGTGAGACCCTGTTTCTAAAAAAAAAAAAAAAAAAAACTAAAAAAAATCCAAGGCTGGGCACAGTGGCTCACACTTGTAATCCCGCACTTTGGGGGGCCGTGGCAGGCAGATTGCTTGAGTCCAGGAGTTTGAGACCACCCTGGGCAAGACAGTGAAAACCCATCTCTAAAAAAATACATTAATTAATTAAAAAAACTCACACAATCCAGAAGTGAACATTACTAAGCCTTAATATATTCAGAGTTTGCTACTGCCAGATGAAATGCAAAATTAAAACTATGAAACAACTCCATTTCTGGCAAAGGTAGCCTGGCCAATTCTCCCACTGCAAACAGCTACAAATGCTGGATAAAAATTATAAGACATCTTTTAAAATGTATCAAGATTGATAATAAGAGGAATTAAAAATAAAATAAAATGGCCAGGTACGGTGGCTCATACCTATAATTCCAGCACTTTGGGAGGCTGAGGTGGGCTGATCACCTGAGGTCAGGGGTTTGAGACCAGCCTGGCCAACACGGTAAAACCCTGTCTCTACTAAAAATACAAAATTAGCCAGTGTGGTGGCATGAACCTGTAATCCCAGCTACTGGGGAGTCTGAGACAGGAGAATCACTGGAATCCACAAGGCAGAGGTTACAAGTGAGCCAAGATTGTGCCATTGCATTCCAGCCTGGGCAAAAAAGAGCAAAACTCCATCTAAAAAAAAAAAAAAAAATGACCTTCCCTCCAGCCTGGGCAATACAGCAAGACACCCATCTCAAAAAAATAAATAAATAGATAAATAAACGTAAAAAGTATCAAAGAACTGACAGGTCAGTATGTAATACTGAGAGGTCAAAACACAACTAAATAAGGGCTAAAATCCAGACAGCAAGTGGAGCTTTGAGATCAGGTTTCAAGGAAGGACATTTGCAGAACAGGCAAGCTTGAGCCCTACCCTCCACCCCATCCCCAGAGAGAGGTCTCAATGGACTTCAGTGGAAAGAAGACAATACAGAAACTGCTTCTATCAAATCTTGGTGCTGAATGGAGGAGGAAAAAATCTTCCCTGAGAATATACAATGACTAGCAGGCCCCCAAAAGGACTGCAACCAAAATTCACACCTTTTGAAAGACATATTTCAGGCAGATGAAAGTGATCCCCCCAAAGAAAGTAGTAAATGCAAGAAGGAAGGAAGAACAAGGAAAACAGTAAATATAAGTGAGCAAACCTAAACAAATGCTCAACTGATGATGTTCATAAAGGCTGGAAAAGGACTGGCACAGTGGCTCACACTTCTAATCCCACCATTTTGGGAGGCCAAGGCAGGAGGATTGCTTGAGCCCAGCAGTTCAAGATTACTGTCTTTACCAAAAGAGACCTTGTCTTACCAAAAAAAAAAAAAAAAAAGTTTAAAAAGAACTAAAATACACACCTACAGAATAAAAGTGGAAGAGGAAGTGATAGGAATTAAAGTGTTCTCAGGTCCTTGTTGTTCCAGTAAGGTATAAAGACATTGACTAAATTTAGACTTTGATAAGTTACATAAATTGAAAGCTATACCACATTTATGGATCAGATGACTCAACATCATAAAAATGTCAACTCTACCCAAATTTATATATTATAAACTCAAGGCAATCCTAATAAAACATCCCAACAATTTTTATGGCATTTGACAAGCATAATCTAAAATGACAATGGGGCCGGGCAAGATGGCTCACAACTGTAATCCTAACACTTTGGGAGGCTGAGGCAGGAGGATTGCTTGAGTCCAAGAATTGAAGACTAGTTTGGGCAACATGATGAAACCCTGTCTCTACAAAAAAGACAAAAATAGCCAAGCGAGATGGCATGTGCCTATAGTCCCAGCTACTTGGGAGGCTGAGCCAGGAGGACAGGTTAAGCCTGGGAGGTCAAGGCTGTAGTGAGCCAAGATCGCACCCCTGCACTATAGCCTAGGTGACAGAGCAAGACCCTGCCTTAGAAAAAAATAAAATGAAAATGGAAGAACAATGGGCCAACGAATTACTAGACACCAGTTTATCAGTTTTCTAAAATGATGTAATTTACTAGTTAGTGTGGCATTTGCAGAGACAGAGGACAGATAATAAAGAGCCTAGAAACAGACCCACACATTAGTGGACACTTGATGTATGCTAATATTCCTGGTGACATTATAGATGCACACAAAAGAGGTGGTTTTTTTTTTTTTTGGAGATGGGAGTCTTGCTCTGTTGCCCAGGCTGGAGTGCAGTGGCCTGGTCTCGGCTCACTGCAACCTCTGCCTCCTGTGTTCAAGCGATTCTCCTGCCTCAGCCTCCTGAGTAGCTGGGATTACAGGCACGTGCAACCAAACCCAGCTAATTTTTGTATTTTTAGTAGAGATAGATTTTGCCATGTTGGCCAAGCTGATCTAACTCCTGATCTCAGGTGATCCATCCACCTTGGCCTCCCAAAGTGCTGGGATTACAGGCGTGAGCCACTGTGCCCAGCCTATTTTTTTTTTAATAAATGGTACTGGAGCAATTTGGTACAACTGTTAAAAAAGAGAAAGAGCCAGCCACCGTGGCTCACACCTGTAATCCCAACACTTTGGGAAGTTGAGGTGAGAGGATCACTTGAGCCTAGCAGTTCAGGACATGCCTAGGTAACATAGAGAGACCTCATCTTAAAAATAAATAAATAAATAAATAAATAAAAATAAAAAAGCCGGGCATGGTGGCTCACACCTTTAATCCCAGCACTTTGGGAGGCTGGATCACCTAAGATCAGGAGTTCCAGATCAATCCCATCTCTACTAAAAATACAAAAATTAGCCAGGTGTGGTGGCATGTGCCTGTAATCCCAGCTACTCAGGAGGCTGAGGCAAGAGAATCGCTTGAACACGGGAGGCAGAGGTTGCAGCGAGTTGAGATTATGCCATTACACTCCAGCCTGGGGGACAAGAGTGAGACTTCACCTCAAAAAAAAAAAAGAGAGAGAGAGAGAGAAAGAAATTGGCCCCCTATCTCATGCCATACACAAAAATAATTATAAATGGATTAAAGACCTCAAGGTAAAAGGCAAGATAGTAAAATGCTTGGAAGACAATATAGATAGGGAAATATCTTTATAAATTTGAAAGACAATATAGATAGGGAAATATCTTTATAAATATCTTTATAAATTTGAAAGTGGAAGGAATTTCTTAAAAAGAAAGAAAAAGGGCTAATCATAAAAGGAAAATTTGATAAATTACAATAAAATTAAGGATTTCTGGCCAGGCACAGTGGCTCATGCCTGTAATCTCAGAATTTTGGAAGGCCGAGGTGGGCAGATCACCTGAGGTCAGGAGTTCTAGACCAGCCTGGCCAACATGGTAAAACCCAGTCCCTACTAAAACTATAAAAATTAGCCAGGTGTGGTGCTGCACGCCTATGATTCCAGCTACTTGGGAGGCTAGGGCACAAGAACTGCTTGAACCCAGGAGGCAGAGGTTGCAGTGAGCCGCAATCGCACCACTGCATTCCAGCCTGGACGACAGAGCTCCATCTCAAAAAAAAAAAAAAAAAAAAAAAGAATTTCTCTTCATCAAAAACAAAAAACAAAATCCTAGAGTAAAAAGACAACCCGCAAACTGGAAGTGGGCAGTTATAACTCATATGACTGGCAAAGATTTAGTATCCAAAATAAGAAATAAAAAACAAACTAAAAGTCTACAAACCACCCAAAAGAAAAATGAGCAAGACAATCTGGTGTTTCAGAGAAGGTGAAATCTGAATGATCAGTAAGCAATGAAAAGATGGCCAACTCACAACCAGGAAAATGCAAATCAAATCCACATGAGATGTCACTCTGCGCCCACCAGATTAGTAAAAACGTTGAAGTCTGAAAATGCCATTGTTGAGAGGATATAAGGCAAATGGAATTGTTGAAGTGTAAACTGGGGAAAGCATTTTGGAAACAACTTGGCATTATTTGGTTAAATTGAAGACGCATATACCCCGTGACTCAGCTCCACTCCGAGCTGTAGCCCCTGGAGAGGCTGGGCACACATGTCCCAGGAATGTGAACAGTGGCACTGTTTGTCTCAGCAAAATACTGGAAACAACCCAAATATCCACCAATAATAGAAAGGATAAATAAATTATCATAAAATGGAACATTATTCATCTGTGAAAATGAAATACCATGCTATGCAACATGGATTAATGTTAATGCACTGAAGAAAACAATATGATTATATTAAGTTCAAAAACCAGGAAAATTAAACGGTACATTGTTCAGCAAGACAAACACATGATAAAACTATAAAGAAAAGCAAAAGAGTGATAAAAGCGAAACTCAGGGATGACTTGGGCTGGGCGAGATAGGGAGGGGCACACAGGGGCTCTAAAGGTAACAGTGAGTTCTTTTTGGAAACTGGGTAATGGGTACCTGGAAGATGTTTCTTGTATCCTTATTCTTTACACTGAACACTGTATCGAGTCAATATTTAACAAAAACAATTTACAAAATTAAACAACGTTCTTCTTACTTTAAACAATGTTGTCAAGAGTTCATTTGGGCTGCTGACTGAGTCACAGTAGCTGGGGAAAATCCCTGAGGGGCCCTGCATGGCCTGAGACCACTGAAAGGAGAAGTGCTTTGCTCTCTGAGCTATGGTGATACAGCTTCCCATGGGGCAGGCTGGCGAAATCCGAGTGGAGCCTGCCATTCGGGACAGGAAAGTGGCTGCTTAGATTAATAAGTTCCAGTATAGGAAGTGGTGAGGCTGGGGAGTGGAGAACAGATTCTACTGCCAGACCTTTTAAGACCAGAAGCTGAGCAGATTTTTGATGTTACAACGAACCCACCAAGCCTGCTTTCTGGTCTGCTCTCCACTCGCAGCGGGAATTCCCACCTGTGAGCTCTGTCCGCACTGCTGTTTAGATATGAGTGAACAACTCTCAATTCTCACCATGCCCTTTGCTTCCTTCCTTCCTTTGAAGCCCAGGCCCTAAGAACCATCTCTCTTCAATTCATAACAAGCATGTTTGAATCCAAGAGCCCAAGCCCCAGTTTTCTACATGTATCTGTGCTGACTGCATTACTGAGGTCAGCGTTAACCACCCTGGGACTGTCAAGCTATTGATGTCCATAAGGAGTTCTTGTGCTGACACTCCACACACATGCTTGCAGCAAAGCTGAATCTCTTTGAGCCACAGTACTTCCTCTTTGACCTCTATTATTTCAATCATTTAAAAATTGTGGCCACGGGAGGCTGAGATAGGAGTATCGCATGAGCCCTGGAGGTCGAGGCTGCAGTGAGCTATAATCCTAGCACTGCACTCCAACCTGGGCAACACAGCAAGACCCGGTCTCAAAAAATTTAAAAACAGTTAAAAAAAAAAAAAAAAAAAAAAAAAAACCGTGGCCAGCAAAAGAAGTAGATTATGATCTCCAGGACAATATGCTTTGTACGCAAAATGTATTTGGAGTTTTTTGTTTTAATTAAAGTTGAGCTCCCTCCCTACTGTGATGTCAAATGTCAAACTCAACAATGGGTCACCCTGCAGGACACTCCTGCTCACATCTGTAATCCCGGTCCTTTGGAAGGCCGAGGTGGGTGGATCACTGGAGCCAAGGAGTTCAAGACCAGCCTGGGCAACATGACAAAACCCTATCTCTATAAAAAACAGAAAAATTAGCCAGGTATGGTGGTGTGTGCTTGTAGTCCCAGGTACTTGGGGGGCTGAGTCAGGAAGGTTGCTTGAGCCAGGGAGATCAAGGCTGCAGTGAGCTATGACAGCTCCACTGCTCTCTAGCCTTGGCCACAGAGCAAGACCCTGCCAAGAAAAAATAAATAAATAAAAAGTGTTATCTGAGGCTGGGTTTGGTGGCTCAAGCCTTTAATACCCGCACTTTGAAGGCCGAGGCAGGAGGACTGCTTGAGCCCAGGAGATTGGGACCAGCCTGGTACATCCTTAAGAACCTCCTGATTTTTCAACCTTGTGAATGCATTCCCATACCAAACACTGTTCTCTTCCTAAACTCTGCAGATTTTCTTTTTTGACCCTCAAGAGTCTTCTATCAAATAATAGTAACTATGGAGTCAGGGATACAACTAAGCACTTTACATGCATAACCTTATTAATAATCCCACCCAAGAAACTTATACTCAAGGTAACTATTATCCCCATTTTACAACTGAGCAAAACTGAGGCTTCTCTGCCCAAGGGCATACAGGTAGTAACTCTAAGACTGAGACGTGAGCCCAGGTATGTCTGGCTTAAAAGTTCATCTTCCTAACTGCTACCCTATACTGCAGGGTTTTCTTAACTGGAGGTGATTTTGTGCCAGGAGACACCTGGCAATATCTGGAGACATTCTGGGGTGTCACCACTGGAGAAGAGTTACTACTGGCATTTATGGTTAAAGGCCAGAGATGCTACAGGAACATCCCCTGGCCCCAACAAAGATGTATCTGACCCCAAATTTCAGAAGTGTAAGGTTGAGAAACCTGCTATACTGGAACAAGACAAAAAGACGGAGAAACCGTCTTCTGACCAAAACTCTCACAGTGAAGGTCATAGTTCACCATGTCTACTTCCCATATTACAGCCAAATACCCAAGAAACAAGCAGCATGCCCAGCCCTCATCACATGGAGTTTCTCCAGCCCCAAATGTCAGTTCCTCCTCAGCCAATCAAGACTGATCATCCACTCATCTAACATTTGCTGAGCACCAGCTGTGTGCCAGGAAACAAGCTACACAGTGGCAATGCCAGAATAAATAAGACCCTGTCCCTGCATTCAAGATGCTAGCGGTCTCATGGGAAGACAGGCAAGGAAGCCTAGGATCATAACTGAGGTGAAAATGTATTAACAGAGATCAAAAACAGGATGCTAAGAAATTGCAGGGGAGGAGGTCCAAATTCACTTGGGTTAGGGGATCTGGGAAAAGCTCAGAAAAGGCTTCCCAGAGGCATCAGAACTTGAAGGAATTAAACTGGCAGACAGAATCCTCAAAACACCCCTTAGCAGATCTTTCAGGATATGGTCTCTGAGAATCCATGGTTTGATGACTTTAATCAGAAAGTTTGGGGGAACTCTCACAGAAAACAGGGGGCACAGAGCAATCCTCGACCCTCCATGCACAACCTAGATGGCATGGCCCCTGCCACGGGGCAGGACGGCAACCTGGCCTCCCTACAGGTTTGGGCCTTCCTCAACTTCAATCCTGATTGGCCCCCAGCTTCTAACCATCCTGTATCCTGTAGCAGGAGGCAAGTAACATTTCATAAATGTCCACTATACCAGGGGTCTCCAACCCCTGGGCCATAGACCAGTACTGTCCATGTCCTGTTAGGAACTAGGCTGCACAGCAGGTGAGCGGCAGGCCAGTGAGCAATGCTGCATCTGTATTTATAGCCGCTCCCCATCGCTCGCCATGACCGCCTGAGTTCCACCTCCTGTCAGATCATCATCAGCAGCAGATTCTCATAGGAGCAAGATCCTATTGTGAACCGTGCAGGTGAA
Organism: Plecturocebus donacophilus; assembly: GCA_004027715.1. Taxonomy (NCBI): domain Eukaryota; kingdom Metazoa; phylum Chordata; class Mammalia; order Primates; family Pitheciidae; genus Plecturocebus; species Plecturocebus donacophilus. The sequence goes on along the minus strand of PVKP010010716.1, from coordinate 51,695 downwards.
GGATCGAGGCTGCATGCTTCTCATGAGAATCTAATGCCTGATGATCTGTCACTGTCTCCCAGCACTCCCAGATGGGACCATCTGGTTGCAGGAAAATGCTCAGGGCTCCCACTGATTCTACATTATGGTGAGTTGTAGAATTATTTAATTATATATTATGATGCAATAATAATAGAAAGAAAGTGTATAGTAAGTGTAATGTATTTGAGTCAACCTGAAACCACCTTCCACCTCTAACCCCCTATCCAGGGAAAAATTGTCTCCTGCAAAACCAGTCCCTGGTGCCAAAAAGGTTGAGGGGGTGCAGGCCGTGTCACAGCTGCTGGACCAAGGCACGGGGGCTAAGGGGGCGTGAGGCAGTGGCACAGGGACTCCAGGTCCTGGAGGCCGTCCATGGGGCAGGAGGCGTGAGGCCACTGCCTGCCTAGGTCTTGGAGGTTGGGGAAGCAGGGTGGGGCAATTGGATAAACTGACCATTATCTCAGGATGTCTCTTTCTGGCTGCTGCTATCTTCACCATCACCAGCATCGCCAACCCAGACTAGCTCAACACCGGGGAGTCTGTGGGAGCACGCACCGTGGGCCTCATGTGACAGTGTCAAACAATCCAAGGACGAGACGGGATGTGCATCTCTCCCGGGCTTCCCCCGGCATGGGTCACCAGGTGGTTTTTTATCATCATGGGAATCATTTTGTTGACTGTCACATGTGGTTTGCTGGTGGTTTCCCACTGGGGAAGAGAAGCTACAAAATGTGCTCAATGGATAGCATTCACTGGAATCATCCTTTTCTGTATGGCTGCCCTAATATTTCCAATAGGATTTTATATCAATGAAGTCAGAGGTAGGCTGGGCATGGTGGCCCACGCTTGTAATCCCAGCACTTTGGGAGTCCAAGGCAGGCAAATCACCTGAGGTCAGGAATTCAAGACCAGCCTGACCAATACGGTGAAACCCTGTCTCTACTAAAAATACAAAATTGGCCAGGTGTGGTGGTGCATGCCTGTAATCCCAGCTACTGGGGAGCCTGAGTCAGGAGAATCACTTGAACCCGGGAGGCTGAGGATGCAGTGAGCCAACATCACACCATTGCACTCCAGCTTGGGCAACAAGAGTGAAAGTCTGTCTCAAAAAACAAAACAAAACAAGGCCCACGTGGGCCCCGCCTGCGGCAGCCAGATGTGCACTCCTCTAGCAGCAGTTCCACGTCATGTCAATGGCCCACTACAAGGAGGTGAGCATGTCTGGCTTTGAGGAGTTCAACCGGGCCGTGGAATAGCACAATGGCAAGACTATTTTCGCCTCCTTTACACGTTCTAAGGATGCTGGAGGGAAAAGCTGGTGCCCCGACTGTGTGCAGGCTGAACGAGTCGTACGAGAGGGGCTGAAGCATGTTAGTGAAGGATGTGTGTTCATCTACTGCCAAGCAGGAGACAAGCCTTATTGGAAAGATCCAAATAATGACTTCAGAAAAAACTTGAAAGTAACAGCAGTGCCTATACTACTTAAGTATGGAACACCTCAAAAACTGGTAGAATCTGAGTGTCTTCAGGCCAACCTTGCAGAAATGTTGTTCTCTGAAGATTAAGATTTTATGATGGCAATCATGTCTTGATTTCCTGATTTTAGTATCAAAAAATTGTATACTTGCTTTGAATTCATGGTAGCAATGAATGATGTTAAACAACTGGAAACAAAACAAAACAACAATGAAGTCAGAGGTCAACCTTATAAGTTACCCAACAAACACAGTAGTTGGGTCAGCATATGTACTTTTTGTCTTACCAATTTTCTTTACAATAGTAGGACCTCCATTTGCCACAAAGTTTGTTTACCAGGCTGATACATGTCTAAATTCCTTGACTCTCTTATTATTTTTTTATTTTTGGAGGGTGGGAAGGACAAAGGCAAGACATTTGAGTGGCCTCTCATGGGAAGGTGCTCAGATGAAACTGATGCTGAGAAGGAAAAAAAAATGCTTTGATTTGCTCTCACTATGCACTTTGGATTTTGAAAAAAAGAAAAAGAAAAGGAGAGCCTTTTTTTTTTTTTTTTGAGACGGAGTCTCGTTCTGTCCTCCAGGCTGGAGTGCAGTGGTGTGATCTCGGCTCACTGCAACCTCCACCTCCCAGTTTAAGTGATTCTCCTACCTCAGCTTCCTGAGTAGCTGGGACTATAGGCGTGCGCCACCACGCCCAGCTAATTTTTTGTATTTTCAGTAGAGACAGGGTTTTACCATGTTAGCCAGGATGGTCTTGAACTCCTGACCTTGGGTTCCACACACCTTGGCCTCCCAAAGTGCTAGGATTACAGGTGTGAGCCATCGCCCTCAGCCAGGAGACCCTTTTCTATAACCAAATACAGACAATACTGACTAAATCTCCTGAGCATACTCAAGTAGTCTGCCCTGTGATAGCAACCTAGAGAAGGAGAACGCTTTATACTGAAAAGCATGTGGCCCTTTGTGACTCTGTTATTCCATTTTTAATGTCCAATGATTCATTAGAGGAAAAAAAAAGTCTAAGTATTTATGTATCATGGTGGAGCACAGGGATGCAAGAGTTCACGTGGGGCTGGCCTCACCTCCTAAGAAACCAGTGTTCACAACTTCCTTGTAATAGTGCGAGCCTTTGGCACCAGAAGGGGTTGCAGTGGCATTACTACACCAAAAAGCCAAGAAATCCAACTTGTTTGCTAAAATGTAAAAATTCTGAAATTCCCTCTTCTCTGTGTATGAAACAACAAATCAAACATGAAGACACATGTTTTGGGTAGGTGGGGGAAATCTTCCCTATATTTATATAACTATATATGTAATGCATATATATTGCTTAAAAAAAAAAAAGAAAAAAAAAAAAAAAAACCAAAAGGTTGGGGACCACCACACTATGCAGTAAACTCTGAATTACCTGCCTGACGTCACGTCAGTTTCCAAATAATTCTGTGAGGTAGCTGTTGTCATCCCTATTTCACAGATGAGGAAAGTGAGGCTCAGCGATGGAACTGAGTAAAAGGGCTTGCTGTCTCATGTGTCAGAAGATAATCTTGTGATTAGGAAAAATAATAGTCATGAGGTTTTTTTGTTTTTTTTTTAACTCTTTGGAACACAGTTTCAGAAGGAACTGGCTGTCAGGCACAGAGCCACTCAACAGGAGGACAGACTCACACCTGACTCCAGAGTCCTGGCTGCCTCTATCTGTCCAAGGGGAACTTTACAGTCATCAGTTCAAAAAGTGCCATTCACAACCTCTTCGCCCCCTCAGGAAAGCCTTCCAGCGTCAGTCCACCCTCCCTGTGTGCACACACCCTCAACCAGCCCTTCAAGGTATTTTGTGCATTGCATGGTGCACCCGCTCCCGAGATTCACTCTTAATCGTGTCAGCATCCCTAGCACCCAGCACAATGCCTGACACACATTGAGCACAATGAATGGATAAACAAGCAAATAATGGATAAACAGCAAACTGTTCTACCACCTCTGGACTGCATACTTCCAGAATGTTAAGGAGCAAGGAATAAAGTTCTGTTTCCGCCACTGTATTTTGGATTACTTTGTTGGAGCATTTTAGATTTCACCTAACTAAAGGTGTGAGCATTGCCCAGTGATTACTCACTCTGGTCTCTGTAGGTAAAACAATCACAGTAATATCAACAATTGCCCAACCAAACTGTAACAGGGATTTTGTCATTACTGTATAATTCTGAAGAAAAAGCTATCAGAAAGAATGATATGAATCACGTTGAGTCTAGAGAGAAGGACAAACTGAACTGATTTGTTTCATCCTTGAGTATTACAGACATACCTCAGATTTTCAAGTAGCCCAGGCTACTCTCTTCTGACAGTTTGCCTGTGTAAACTCCAGCTTGGCTGCCCTCCTCCAGCTCATTACCTGAATCAATGACACCCAAGTAGAAAATCTGATGAGAAGCTGAAGAGTACCTGCTCCCTCAGAGCTGCCCTTTCATGCATCGATCAAACACAGACAAATACAGAGTGCTGAGCACAGAGCCCAGCCCGAGGAAGTGCTGAATAAATGGTCAACTTGAATAAATGGTAAAGGAAGTGCTGAATAAATGGTCTGCTCCATGCCAGACAACATTCTGGCACTGGGACACAAAGATGCACAGACTCAGCTTCAGGCCCTGCTCTCAAGAACTCCTGCTCAATGAGAGACAGGACACAAGGCTGATAAGCAAAAAACGACAAGGCTTGTGCCCAAGCATTACTGCTGCACTGGCACTGCTCTGGGATACCCTGGGCACTTTGTTTCTCATTGCATACCCTTCCTTAGGTGAGCGCATCGCCTCCCATGACTTCAGTGACCTTTGATGGTGAAAGCTACTAGATCACTGCTGAATGGATGCACTTGAATGTTTTATAAGCATCCAACTCCATGTTCAAAACTAAACATCTCTGCCCTTCCCCAAAGCTGGTCTCTGTCCTGCTCCCTATCACATGGAGCAGCATCTAATACTCATCAGCCAAAAATTGGGGTGATCCTGACTCCTCCCTGCCCCTAACTCTCATCAAACTAATTGTGTCAATTCTATCTCCAAAACCATCTTTCCTCACACTCTGCCTCTAACTCACACCCTTATTTCTCACTTGGATTATTATGAATTTTTTTGAGATGGAGTCTCACTCTGTTGCCAGGGTGGAGTGCAGTGGTATGATCTCGGCTCACTGCAACCTCCGCCTCCCAGGTTCAAGTGATTCTCCTGCCTCAGCCTCCTGAGTAGCTGGGACTACAGGCGTAGGCCACCATGCTCAGCTAATTTTTTTTAATACAGACGAGGTTTCACCATGTTGGCCCAGGATGGTCTCCATCTCTTGACCGCCCATCTCAGCCTCCCAAAGTGCTGGGATTACAGGTGTGAGCCACCACGCCCGGCCCTCACTTGGATTATTCTAGCAGTCTCTTAATTGGCCTACAGGCCCACTCCCTTTGATACATTCTTCACTTAGCCAGAGTGATCTTCCTAATCCACAACTCTGATTCTTGGCCAGACATGGTTACACATGCATATAATCCCAGTACTTTGGGAGGCTGAGGTAGGAGGATTATTTGAGGCCAAGAGTTTGAGAACAGTCTGGGCAACATAGTGAGACCTCATCTGTGCTAAAAATTTTAAAAATCAGCCAGGTGTAGTGGTGCATGCCTGTAGTCCCAGCTAGTTGGGAGGCTGAGGCGGGAGGACTGCTTGAGTTCAGGTCGAGGCTGCAGTGAACCATAATTATGCTGCCACTGCACTCCAGCCTGGGTGACAGAGCAAGACTTTGTGTAAAAAAAAAAAAAAAAAAAAAAAAAAATCTGATTCTTTTATTTCAGGCTGGTAATAAAAGAATCCTCCCACCTCAGCCTTCCAAGTGCTGGGACGAGAGGCATGCTCCACCATGCCCAGCTATTTTTTTTTCTATAAAGATGGGGCCTTGTCATGTTGCCCAGGCTTGTCTCAAACTCCTGGGCTCAAGCAATCATCCCACCTAGGCCTCCTAAAGTGCTGGAATTACAGAGTAAGCCACCGCACCTAGCCACAAATCTGATTCTTTAATGGCTTCCCATTAACCTAAAACTTAAAGTCCTTAACTAGGTTTACAACGTTCCCTAAGACCAGACCACGGCCTGCTTTTTTTTTTTTTTTGAGACGGAGTCTAGCTCTGTTGCCCAGGTCAATGGCGCCAGCACAGCTCACTGCAACCTCCGGCTCCCGGGTTCAACCGGTTCTCCTGCCTCAGCCTCCCAAGCGGCTGGAACGACAGGCACGTGCAACCACACCCGGCTAATTTTTGTATTTTTAGTAGAGATGGGGATTTCACTATGTTGGCCAGGCTGGTCTCGAACTCCTGACCTCAAGTGATCTGCCCGCCTCGGCCTCCCAAAGGGCTGGAAATACAGGCGTGAGCCACCTCACCCAGCCCAGCCTGCTTCTTTAGCCTAATCTCTCTCTCTCTCCCTTAGGTCTTAGCTTTCTGGGGGACAGAAGCCTCCTAGGATGCCCCCTAGACTGAGGGAAGTGTCTCTACTCTGTGCTCCAGAGGAAGGAGGGCTTTCTGCCCTCGCAGCAGTATCAGAATTGCTGATTTACCTGTATGTCTCCCACATGGGTCTCTGAGCTCTGGGTGACAATGAGGATACAACTAATCACAGCAACAACTACACAGCATTTACTTTGTACCCAAAAGTGTTCTAGGAATCCTATTTCCCTTTTATTACAATCTTAGGAGGCAGATTTTATTAACAGCTCTGCTTAAAGGATGAGTAAACTCAGGCAGAAAGAGCCAAAAGTGCCTACGGCTCCACTGTTCACACTCTTAACCACTACTCCAGGATCCAGTCCACCCGCTTCACTCTCTCTAGCCTCCGCATCTATCAGGTGCTAAACTACCGTCCATAGGACGAATGAATGAATGAAATAATTTTATACAGGGACAGCGCTGGCCTCCTGTCAGCTCCTCCAAGGTCCGGGAAGCCCCGCGCCCTCCCGCCCCGGCCGGCCGACAGGAGCTGCCGGGCCCGCGCTCCCTCGCGGCCGCAGAACGCCCACCCTCGACGGCGCGCAGGGTCAAGGGGCGGTGACAGCCGGGTGGCGGGGGCGGAGATGTTACCAGCTGGGGTGTCACCCAGCCCGGGAGGTGACTCGCGCCCCCTCGCCCGGGCGGTAGCTCCGGCCGCCCACTCCCGCCAGCACGCCCGGCGACGCCCCCCACCCCGCCACCCCACAATCTCCCGCCAGGTGGTGTCCCCTCAGCCCCGACTGGCGTCCCATTCCACTTCTCTCCCCTCCCCCACACAACCCTCCCCGGCGTCCCGCCGCGCCCCATCCTCCGCCGCGTCCTCCCGGGCTTCCGGGACTTCCCTGGCCCCGGGCGCTTGTTGACTCTCACCTGCCATGTCCCGGACCCCACCGCAGAGGGAGGTGCATCACGGCCGCGAGAAGGCCGGGGACAGTACTTCAGAGCAGACAAAGGGCGCCGCCATGTTAGAGTCGGGCGGAACCGACCTCGCAGGCTTCCCGGTTGCAACTTCCGGCGCATGCGCAGCGCCCTCGCTAGACAAGCGCCTTTAGACAGACGCATGCGCCTAGCTATCCAAAAGTTCCACCTTACAGTATTGCGCTGAGAATTGTCCTCATTATACCCCTGCCTTGGTTTCTCTATCAAATATAACAGTAACGTCATGTGTCCAGCTCTTACTGTGTACCAGGCACTGTGTTAAGCGCTTTACTTGCATTATCTCTTTAAATCCTCACACCAATTATAAGATTATTCTCCTAATTTTAAAAAAGGGAAAACAGACTCAAAAAGTGTAAATGAATTGCCCATGGTCACATATCTTGTAAGTGGTGGAGCGGAGATGTAAATCTACTTGTGGCTCCAAAGCTGCAGATCCCAATTGTGTTTAACCTTCTAAACCAACCATTATCCCCTTCCCTGTTTAGGCAGATCCAGGATTACCTTGGATGTGAATAAAGGTGTCTGAAAACAAAAGTGTCTGCAGATGTGCACGGCCCCTCTGTGGGCCCTCTTCTACCTTTTTGGTACCTCTAAGCCACTGACTTCTCCACTTTCTCACAGTCTGAGGGCGTTCTCCTTTCTTTACTTCAAGGGCTGCTTATTTTCCATAATCCATAGTTTTAACAACACTCTTGCCACTACTGAAAGCTCTTTTGCTCCCTTGTCTTTTTGTCACATGGATTTGGTAAGAATACCAACCCTGTGTGAATCCAACTGCACCTTTTCTCTTTGCTTGCTCCCAAACAGCCAAGCTCAGCCAGAGAAAGTACCCAATGCGGAAACTGTTCCCTACAGATTCATGACCACTAGCCTTCAATGGGACTGCAACATATGCCAATCTGGCAACTCACTCCTGCCTTCACAATGGCAAAAGAAACAAAAAAGCCCAGCAGTTGAGTTTACCCCTTCTTGTATTTCCTTCCTTCCTTCCTTCCCTCCCTCCCTCCTTCCCTCCTTCTCTCCTTCCCTCCTTCCTTCTCTTGACAGGGTCTGGCTGTGTTGCCCAGGCTGGACTGAAACCCCTGGGCTCAAGCAATCATCCATCTCATCCTCTTCAGTAGCGGGGACTGCAGGCATGTGCACCCACACCTGGTTAACTTCATCCATTCTTTTTAATTTTTACTTCAGAAGTTTCTGGGGAACAGGTGGTGTTTGGTTACATGGATAAGTTCTTTTGGTGATTTCTGAGATTTTGGGGGACCCATCACCCGAACAGTGTACATTGTACCTAATATGTAGTCTTTTTTTTGAGACAGAGTTTCACTCTCATTGCCAAGGCTGGAGTGCAATGGTGTGATCTTAGCTCACCAGCTCACCACAAACTCCACCTCTCAGGTTCAAGCGATTCTCCGCCTCAGCCTCCCAAGTAGCTGGGCTTACAGGCATGCACCACCACACCCAGCTAATTTTGTATTTTTAGTAGAGACGGGGTTTCTCCATATTGGTGAGGCTGTTCTCAAACTCCTGATCTCAGGTGATCTGCCTGCCTCAGCCTCCCAAAGTGCTGGGATTACAGGCATGAGCCACCATGCCCGGCCCCCAATGTATAGTCTTTTATCCCTCATCCCATCCCATCCTTTCCCCAAGTTCCCAAAGTCCATTGTATCATTCTTATGCCTTTGTATCCTCGTAGCTTAGCTCCCACTTGTAAGTGAGAATGTGTGATATTTGGTTTTCCATTCCTAAATTACTTCATTTAGAACAATGGTCTGTAACTCCATTCAGGTTGCTGCAAGGCCATTATTTCATTCCTTTTTATGGCTGAGTAGTATTCTGTGTTTTTAATATATATACCACATTTTTATTATCCACTCGTACATTGATGGGCATTTGAGCTGGTTCCATATTTTTGCAATTATGAACTGTGCTGCTACAAACATGTGAGTGGAAGTGTCTTTTTCATATAGTGACTTCTTTTCCTCTGGGTAGATACCCCCTAGTGGGATTGCTGGATCTAATGGCAGATTTACTTTTAGTTCTTTAGGAATCTCCATACTGTTTTCCATAGTGGTTGTACTGGTTTACAGTCAAGTCTGTCTCACAGACTGGCCAAGTGATGGATGAATGGAGTACGCAGGCACAGGTTTTTTGCCTGTGAGTGCGGCTGGACTGCAGGGCTCAGCACAGACAAAGAGAAAGTGAGGCCCCAATAAGCAGCTGGAGAGCTCGCATTTATTTAGCACAAATTTAATGACAAAGTCTTGGAGCAAACACCACTTATGGGTAATTAACATTGTTGACGACCCCCCCAGTAGGGGGCAGTCCTGCACCCTGATGATCAAAGGTTGGTTTCCAGAGAAATAGGTAAACAAATTTATCTAGATAAATTCCTTTGCACTCCCTTGTTATCTGCCCTCTGCCATTAGCTCAAGGTAAGAGGATTAGGCTGCCTTCAGCCATAACCCTTTCCCGAAGCTTTTGAAAACTTCCCAGCCTTCCAAGAAGGTTTGTATCTTTTCTATAATTTTTCCCACCACCCTGACCAATCTTCTCCAGTTTACATTCCCACCAGCAGTGTAAAAGCGTTCACTTTCACCACATCACGTCAACATCTATATTTTTTATTTTTGATTATGGACATTCATGCAGGAGTAGGTATAGCATTGTGGTTTTGATTTGCATTTCCCTGATAATTAGTGATATTGAGCATTTTTCACGTTTGTTGGCCATTTGTGTATCTTCTTTTAAGAATTGTTTATTCATGTCCTTAGCATGTGACATTTGGATGGGATTATTTGCTCTTTTTCTTGCTAATTTGTTTGAGTTCCTTGTAGGTTCTGGATATTAGTCCTTTATTGGATGCATAGTTTGTGAAAATTTTCTCCCCCTCTGTGGACTCCTTATTATTATTATTATTGCTGTGCAGAAGCTTTTTAATTTAATTAGGTCACATTTATTTATTTTTGCTTTTGTTGCATTTGTTTTTGGGTTCTTAGTCATAAAGTCTTTGCCTAAGCCAATATCCAGAAGAGTTTTTCCAATGTTGTCTTCTAGAATTTTTGTGGTTCTAGGTCTTAGATTTCAGTCTTTGACCTATCTTGAGTTGATTTTTACATAAGGGGAGAGGTGAGGATCCAGTTTCATTCTTCTACATGTGGCTTGCCAATTATCCCAGGACCATTTGTTGAATAGGATATTATTTCCCCACTTGATGTTTTTGTTTGCTTTGTCAAAGATCATTTGGATGTAAGTGGCTTTATTTCTGGGTTTTCTATTCTGTTCCATTGGTCTATGTACCTATTTTATACCAGTGCCATGCTGTTTTGGTGACTATAGCCTTATAGTATAGTTTGAAGTTGGGTAATATGATGCTTTCAGATTTATTCTTTTTGCTTAGTCTTGCTTTGACTATGCAGGCTCTTTTTTGGTTCCATAATTCCCCCTTCTTGAAAAAAATTTTAAAAATCATAGTAAGAACACTTAACATGAGATCTACCCTCTTAAGATTTGTTCTTTCTCTTCAACTTTTATTTTAAGTTCAAGTGTACATGTGCAGGATATGCAGGTTTGTTACTTAGGTAAATGTGTGCCATGGTGGTTTGCTGCATAGATCATCCCATCACCTAGGTATTAAGCCCAGCCTTCATTAACTATTCTTCTATCCCCCCATGCCCCCCAATAATTTGTAAGTGTACAATATAATATTGTTAACTATAGGAATAATAACTAACTCATCTTGCATAATTGAGACATCATGTCCATTGATTAGCAAATGCCTATTTCCATCTCCCCACACTCAGCCCCTGTCAGCCACAATTCTACTATCTGAGTCTATGAGTTTGACTTGTTTTTAGGTACCTCATATAAGTGGTAGTAACTTAAAATAATCATAAGATTTAGGCCAGGTACAGCGACGCATGCCTGTAATCCCAGTAGCTTAAGAGGCCGAGGCAGGCAGATCACTTGAGGCCAGAAGTTTGAGACCAGCCTGGGCAACATGGCGAAACCCCGTTTCTACAAAAAAAAAAAATACAAAAAATTAGCTGGGCATGGTGGTTGGTACACGCTTGTAGTCCCAGCGGCTTGGGAGGCTAAGGAAAGAGAGTTGATTGAACCCAGGAGGCAGAGGTTGCAGTAAGCAGAGATCAGCTTACTTCGGCCTAGGAGACAGAGTGAGACTCTGTCTCAAGAAAAAAAAATAATCACAAGATCATACATTTAGATAAGGAGATGAGACCTTATTTCTATTAAAGGATTCTGACTGCAAGGTGGCCATCCTGCAGGGTTGAAAATATAGACTCCAGCAAAGACCAGAGATAGTACTTTGGAGGAGGTGGGATTGGACGGGAATTTAAACTGAATGGGTTGGCCAAGTATACATATTCAACAGATTACAGGAGGAGCTATGAATATTCATGAAGTCAGTGCTGACCCACGCGTGTTGAACGAATATGCATGTCATATATGACCCATGTTCACTTTAGGTTGAACTAATGTTTGGACTTAACATTTAAATGTATCATAGGCCAGGTGTGGTGGCTCATGCCTGTAATCCCAGCATTTTGGGAGGCCAAGGCAGGAGGATTGCTTGAGACGGGGAATTGGAGACCAGCCTGGGCAACACAGTGAGATCCCCCGCCATCTCTACTAAAACTAAACACTTAGCTGGGCATGGTAATGTATGCCTATAATCCCAGCTACTAGCGAGGTTGAGGAAGGAGGATCACTTCAGCCCAGGAGTTGGAGGCTGCAGTGAGCTATGATCGTGCCACTGCACTCCAGCCTGGGTGACAAAGCAAGACCCTGTCTCTAAATTAGGTCCTGTATGTCAAAAGGTCTTTTCAGGACACAAAAGCATTCCAGTGCACAGCCTCCGTAAACTGGCCAGAATCAGTCCGTGGTTGGTGGTCTTAGCTGGAGAAAGTTACTGAAGTCACCTTTTTTGTCCAAAGCTGTAGTTATGGCTGGTGGAACAGGGGTTCCAGTAAGCATCTGTGAGCTGGATGAGTCATAATTGTTTAATACTGTTTACCTCGAGGCAGGTACTCTTCTCACCGCTAGAGAAAAAGAAAAACCTTGTGGCAATTGAACATAGTTTATTCTTTAAGGTAAGGGTGCATACTTAACCCTTGCCTGGCATGGCCTTAGGGTCTGTGTATAATTTGGGATTTTATTGCCACAGAGTCTGTTCTGTCAGTCTTATTACCTCTATTTTCACTTTCATACTTATCAGTTGTTATGTCTAAAACACAAATAGGGCCCAGCACGGTGGCTCATGCCTGTAATCCCAGCACTTTGGGAGGCCAAGGTGGGTGGATCACTTGAGGTCAAGAGTTCAAGACCGGCTTGGCCAATGTGGTGAAACTCCGTCTCTACTAAAAATACAAAAATTAGCTGGGCGTGGTGTTGCACAACTATAATTTCAGCAACTCAGGAGGCTGAGACAGGAGAATCTCTTGAACCTGCGAGGCGGATGTTGCAGTGAGCCAAGATCGTGCCACTGCACTGCACTTCAGCCTGGATGACAGAGCGAGACTCTGTCTCAAAATAAATAAATAAATAAAATAATAAAAACACAAATAGGAAGTATGTCAACGTGTGTTGTATTAGTCTGTTCTCATGCTGCTAATAAAGACATACCCAAGACTGGGTACTCTATAAAAGAAAGAGATTTAGTTGACTCACAATTCAGCATGACTGAGGAGACCTCAGGAAATTTCCAATCATGGTGGAAAGGGAAGCAAACACATCCTTCTTCACATGGCAGCAGCAAGGAGGAGAATGAGTAAAAGGAGGAAAAGCCCCTTATAAAACCATCAGATGGTCCAGGCATGGTGGCTCATACCTGTAATCCCAGAAGTTTGGCAGGCCAAAGCAGGTGGATCACTTGAGGTCAGGAGTTCGAGGCTAACATGGTGAAATTCCATCTCTACTAAAAATAGCAAGACTCCTTCTAAAACAAAAACAAAACATCAGATGTCCTGAGAACTCACTCTCACTCACTATCTGAGAACAGCAGCATGGGGTGATCACCCCCATGATTCAATTACCTCCCACCAGACCCCGCTCACAGCACATGAGGATTATGGAAACTACAATTCAAGATGAGATTTGGGTGAGGACACAGCCAAACCATATCACATGTCTAACCTCCCACCCTGTTGTAGCTAGGAACTCAGTCTCTAAGTTTTTTCTGGGGTCTCTTTCGCCAAGAGGAGGTCCATTCAGTCAGTGGGGGACTTGGGATTTTATTTTTAGATTACGGTGGAATCATGATGGATTTGTCCTTCTGTGACTGGCTTATTTCACATAGCACAATGTCCTTAGGGTTTGTCATTGTTGTCCAGCTTTGAAGGATTTCCTTTTTAAAGGCTGAATAATATTCTATATTATGTATATACCATATTTTGTTTAAACATTCGTCTGTCAATGAACCCTTGGTTGGATTGTTTTTACATTTTGGCTATTGTGAATAAATGCTGCAGTGAACACTGGAGCACAGATATCTCTTTAAGGTCCTGATTTCAATTCTTTTTTTTTTGTTTGAGATGGAGTTTTTCTCTGTCACCCAGGCTGGAGTGCAATGGCCCCATCTTGGCTCACGGCAACTTCTGCTTCCTGAGTTCAAGCTATTCTGCTTCAGCCTCTTGAATAGCTGGGATCACAGACACACGCCACCACACCTGGTTAATTTTTGTATTTTTAGTAGAGACGGGTTTTCACCATGTTGGTCAGGCTGATCTCAAACTCCTGACCTCACGTGATCTGCCTTGGCCTCCCAAAGTGCTGGGATTACAGGTGTGAGCCACCACGCCTGATCTCTGATTTCAATTATTTTAGATAAAGACCCAGAAGTGGGGTTTCTGGATCCTATGGTAGTTCTATTTTTAATTTTTTGAGGAATTCTCATACCGTTCTTTATAGTGGCTGCAACATTTTGCATTCCTACCAACAGTGCTCAGGGGTTCCAATTTTTATTTATTTATTTATTTATTTATTTATTTATTTATTTTTTCCTGGATGCTTCTGTTCATAAGGAGTTCCAATTTTTCCACATTCTTACCAACACTTGTATTTCACCTCTTCTTTTATAGGGAAAATAATAGAAGATCTGTTAGGACCCCTCTTGTCTTTCCAATATTAAGCATACAAATCTATCACTGGGTTTATCTGTGTTAGATGTGATCAATCAGGACTCAGCATCTATTCTTTCCAACAAAAAGGTTAAAAAAAATGTATTTCCCAGACTCAGTTGCAATTAGAATCCCAGATATGGATGGGTTCTGCCAGTTGGTGAGATTTGGAAGAAGGAAGTGAGGCTGTAGCCATAGTCCTGCTGCTTTTGGCTGATATCTGCTGGGTCATTCCTGACTACTGCAATAGATATATCATCTCTTATAGCCACAGGGCTAATGTAGCCAAAAATTGAAGAGAGCTGATCCCATGGGTTGCTGAATTGTAATGGAATTGCTAGGTATGGTATATTCACTGCCTGACCAGGTGCATGGAATGGGAAAAAGTGGCTCTTAGGAACGGAAATGAGGATGTTTGGGTGGATGCAGATGATTTTGTGTTCCCTGACTACTCATATCCAAAGTCTAGTGAGATTCCTTTGCTGATGATGAGATTCCTCCTTCCATCTAACAAAGCTGATCCTGCTTTCTCTGGGGAGTGTGTAATGACCTCACCTGTGGAAGTTATTTTGCAAGAGGATTCTAACTCTCATGACCACTCCACTGCCCATTATTTGTTTCCAGATCTATAATGAAAGTCAGATTCCAGGATGCCCCAAGAGACAGGCACAGAGTCTCACCAAGGAGGATATGGCTTCCACAACAAAACAAAACAATCCAATAAACAAACAAGGCTTAGCTAAGGAAGTGAGCTGAAACCTAGGGAATACGGGTGCTAGGTCAGCGAGGAAAGAACATAACATTTGGCTGAACTTATCCATATAACATATTACAGAGATTTGAGGTTTTAATGTTCCAGCTGGAAATGGTTCTAACAGGTCAACTGGTTGATTAAAATCTCAATATTTCCTGTAAATTAGTCCTCAAGGCCTGAGTAGATTCAGGTCTAACTTTTTATTGTTTATTTGAGACAGAGTCTCTCTGTCACCCAGGCTGGAGTACAGTGGTACAATCTCTGCTCCCAGTGGCCCTTTATAAAATGAACTTAAGTTGAGATGCCAGAAACTGCTTAGAATAATACAGAAGAAAGAATCCAATAATTTACACTCAATGGCTGAGACGGGACAGGAGCTAAGTATACATGTGTTGAGTGAGTGAGTCAATGATTACAACTTGCCTGATTTCTCACTAGGTGCCATTGATTCAGTATGTGACTAACCAGGGCCCTCAGCTCCACACTTCCCCCTCCAATGTCCCGCCCCACCTCCAGTCAGCTGCCAAAGTGACACACAGCCAGCAGCACCCCTCACCATCTCCAGAGTCTCCAGCCTAAACCTCATTCACTTTCTACCCTAACGCCTTCCCAGAGCTCAGTTACTGTTCACACTTGGGCAACACTGCATTTTCCCTATAAGGATAACTTTTCAAGTAGTTGGCCACCCTGTAGACATAAACTTGAATAACTGTGGATAAACTTGTAGATGTAAACTTGAAGAGCTGTAGATAGACAAATAGCTGTTTATATAATTTAATTTACCAACTTGATTGCACAAATTTAAAAATCACAAATAATATAACATAATTATATAACATAACAGTGTAATAATTCATAAATATTGCTTTTCTCCTTCTGTTTACTTGTCAGGAAATGGTTTTCTTAACTCTTCCCAGAAATCCTTGGCATATACTTTTTAGTTTCCATCCATTTTGAAAATGTTATAAATTATAGAAAAGTGGAAGTAATAAAACATTTTCTATATTTCCATCATCCAGATTCAATGTTAAGTTTTGCTACATATTCATAATATATTCTTCCTTTCTTTATTCTTTATTCTTTTTTTTTTTTTGAGATGGAGTCTCACTCTGTTGCCCAGGCTGGAGTGCAGTGGTGTGATCTTGGCTCACTGCAACCTCCGCCTCCTGGGTTCAAGCGATTCTCCTGCCTTAGCCTCCTGAGTACCTGGGACTACAGGCATATGCCACCACGCCCGGCTAATTTTTGTATTTTTAGTAGAGGGGTTTCGCCATGTTGGCCATGCTGGTCTCGAACTCCTGACCTCAGGTGATCCACCCGCTTCAGCCTCCCAAAGTGCTGGGATTACAGTCGTGAGCCACTGCACCCGGCCTGAAGAAGTATTTTAAAGCAAATCCCAGACATTATGTCATTCCACTATGCATGATGATGACACTTCAGTGTGCAACTGTAAAAAAATTTCCACAATGCCCTGATCATGCCTAACAACATGAAGCATTATTCTTTGGAATAATTTAATATTCAGCCATAATCAAATTTTGCTAATTGTCTCCAAGTGTCTTTTTATGATTGTTTTGTTCAAATCAAGATCCACACAAAGTCCTCCCACCACAGTCACAATTGTGTGGTGATTTTTTTTTCAACTTTTTAGAAACTTGGATGTTTATTTTCCATCAAACGTATTTCCATGTTGCTTAAGAGCCCATGCAAGAACAGGATGTTTTTTAAATTGTCTTTTGAGCCACTTTTATTCCAAAGTCATTCCTTTCTTTGTTGTTCGTTTGTTCCATCTTGTTGCCTTGATGCAGAAGTAGGGCCTGTTGTCCAGTAGAATTCCCACATTCTGGAATTTTCTGTTTGTTGCCTTGTGCTGTCATTTAACTAGCTTCTCTGTCTCCCTCTTTCCTGTAAATTAGCCCTCAAGGCTTGAGTAGATTCAGGTCTAACTTTTTATTATTTATTTGAGACAGAGTCTCACTCCATCACCCAGGCTGGAGTGCAGTGGTGCAGTCTCCTCTTACTGCAACCTCTGCCTCCCAGGTGCAAGTGATTCTCGTGCCTCAGCCTCCCAAGTAGCTGGAATTACAGGCATGTGCCACCATGCCCAGCTGATTTTTGTATTTTTAGTAGAGGTGGGGTTTCACCATGTTGGCCAGGCTGATCTTGAACTCATGTTCCAGGCTGATCTTGAACTCAAATGTTCCACCTGCCTTGGCCTCACAAAGTGCTGGGATTATAGGCATGAACCATCACACGCAGGCCCAGTCTAACTTTTAAAAATCTGTTATTGTCATTATTATTTTTTAGAGGAAGGATCCCATTCTATCACCCAGGCTGGAGTATGGTGGTGTGGTCATGGCTCACTGCAGCCTCGAACTCCTGGGCTCAAACAATCCTCCTGGCTCAGCCTCCCAAGTAGGTGGGACTACACGCATGCAACACCATACCTGGCTAATTTTAAAATTATTATTGTTGTGATTATTGAGACAGAGTCTTGCTCTGTTGCCAGGCTGGAGTGCAATGGCATGATCTCGGCTCACTGCAGCCTCCGCCTCCCAGGTTCAAGCGATTCCCCTGCTACAGTCTCCCGAGTAGCTGGGGCTACGGGTGCGAGCCACCATGCCTGGCTGATTTTTTATATTTTAGTAGAGACGGGGTTTCACCATGTTGGCCAAGATGGTCTCAATCTCTTGACATTGTGATCTGCCCGCCTCGGCCTCCCAAAGTGCTGGGATTACAGGCATGAGCCACTGCACCCAGCCTTAATTATTTTTTTATAGAGATAGTCTCTTGCTATGTTGCCAAGGCTGAGTTCGAACTCCTGGGCTCAAGCAGTCCTTGAGCTGTGGCCTCCCAAAGTGCTGGAATTCCAGGCATAAGCCACTATACCTGGCCCAGATCCAACTTTTTTTGTTAGGTGCATTTCACAGGTTTTGCTGAGTGCTTCTGGGAAGTCACATCGTGGGACCCCCTTGGTGGGTTTGCATGGCAGCAATCTGACTTCACCTTTGGGAAGTTCCCCATCAACCTTCCAAGTAATGGTTTTTCCTTTGAAGATCTCTGACTCATTGATTTCATTAGATGTTGTAAAATAATACATTTCTATCATTCTTTCTACATCTATGAGCTGGAATTCTGTAAACAAGAATTCCCTACATCATCCAGGGTTATGTGGTTACCTGAAAATATAGTTCACTGAGGAAAGGCAGGATAGAGCTTATTTCCTTTCTTAAAATACTACAACTTTATTGAGATATAATTCACATAGAATTCATCCTTGTAGAGTGTACAGTTCAGTGGTTTTTAGTGTATTCACAGAGTTGTGCAACCGTCACCGCTAATTTCAGAACAGTTTCATTATACCCAGAAGAAACTCCATGCTCATAAACAGACGACCCTCCCATTCCTTCCTCCCCTCCCAGCTCCTGACAACCACTAATCTGCTTTATCTCCATGAATTTGCCTATTCTGGGCACTTCATATAAATGGAATCATACAACATATGGTCTTTTGTGACTGCCTCCTTTCCCCCCTCCCCTGCCCCCTCCCCTCCTTTCTCCTCCCCTTCCCTTCTCTGACATAGTCTCCCTCTGTCACTTAGGCAGGAGTACTACTGGCGGCTACCTCAGCTCACTGCAACCTCCTGCTCCTGGATTCAAGCAAATCTCCTACCTCAGTCTTCCCACTAGCTGGGATTACAGAGGCACACCTTCACGCCCGGCTAATTTTTGCATTTGTAGTAGAGATGGGTTTCACCATGTTAGCCAGGCTGGTCTCGAACTCCTAACCTTAAGTGATCTACCAGCCTCAGCTTCCCAAAGTGCTGGAATTACAGATGTGAGGCACTGTTCCTGGCCACTTGATTTTCAAGGTTCATTGACACTGTGGCACATGTCAGTACTTCAGCATTTTTTATTGTCAAACATATTCCATTGTATGAATACACCACAGTTCATTTTTTAGCTGATAAACATTTGGGTTATTTTGACTTTTGCTATTATAAATAATACTCCAGTGAACATTTGTGTAAAGGTTTTTTTGGTTTGGTTTTGTTTTTGAAACAGGGTCTCACTCCGCCACCCAGGCTGGAGTGCAGTGGCTCGATCTCGTCTCACTGCCATCTCTGCCCACTGGGTTCAAGCAATTCTCGTGCATCAGCCTCCCGAGTAGCTGGGACCACAGGCATGCATCAACATAGCCCAGCTAGGGTTTTGTACTTTTAGTAGAGATGGAGTTTTGCCATGTTGGCCAGGCTGGTCTGGAACTCCTGACCTCAGATGAGCCGCTTGCCTTGGCCTCCCAAAGTGCTGGGCTGACAGGTGTGAACCACCATGTCCAGCCAGGGAATATGTTTTTACATAGACAAGTTTATTTATTATTTCTTTCACTTTACCAAATAAATCATACTATACATTTGATATTCACCTTGCTTTTTGTAGTTCATAAAATATCAAGCCATCTTTCCATATTAGCAAATAGAAATAAATCTACATCATTCCTTTTAATAGCTGAATAGAATATTAGCTTATGACCATCACAATTTAATGAAATCCCTACTGATAAACACTTCAGTTGTTTTCTTTTTTTGCTATTAAAAATGTTGCAGGCCGGACGTGGTGGCTCATGCCTGTAATCCCAGCACTTTGGGAGGCTGAGGCGTGTGGATCACTTGAGGTCAGGAGTTTGAGACCAGCCTGATCAACATGGTGAAACCCCGCCTCCACTAAAAATTCAAAAATTAGCTGGGCATATAGTCCCAGCTACTCAGGAGGCTGAGGCAGGAGAACTGCATGAACCCAGGAGGAGGAGACTGCAGTGAGCCGAGATCGCGCCACTGCACTCCAGCCTGGGTAACAGAACAAGATTCCATCTCAATAAAAAAAAAAAAAAAAAAATTACGTAAACCTTCATATATACAGGGACCTGCCACTATGCCAGGCTAATTTTTGTATTTTTAGTAGAGACAGGGTTTTGCCATGTTGGCCAGGCTGGTCTCAAACTCCTGACCTCAGATGATCCCCCCACTTCGACCTCCCAAAGTACTGGGATTACAGGTGTGAGCCATCATGCCCAGCCTAACTTTTCCTTTCATATACCCTGATGGAAGACAAGTGAATTCAAATTCCAGGAGACATGTGAGTATCCAGTACAAGAACTAATTTTCTTTTCTTTTTTTTTTTTTGAGACAAGAGTCTCACTTCGTCACCAGGCGCCAGGCTGGAGTGCAGTGGTGCGACCTCGGCTCACCGCAACCTCCGTCTCCCGGGTTCAAGCAATTCTCCTGCCTCAGCCTCCCGAGTAGCTGAGACTACAGGCATGCGCCACCATGCCCAGCTAATTTTTTTGTATTTTGGTGGAGACGGGGTTTCACCATCTTGGTCGGGATGGTCTCGATCTCTTGACCTCGTGATCCGCCCGCCTCGGCCTCCCAAAGTGCTGGGATTACAGGCGTGAGCCACTGCGCCCGGCCCCTAATTTTCTTTTGAAGTCATATGGTTAATCTTAAAAACCCAGGCCAGGCACAGTGGCTCATGCTTATAATCCCAGGACTTTGGGAGGCCGAGGAGGGCAGATCACTTGAGGTCAGGAGTTTGAGACCAGCCTGGCCAACAAGGTGAAACCCCGTCTCTATTAAAAATACAATAATTAGCCAGGTGTGGTGGCGCGCATCTATAATCCCAGGTACTTGGGAGGCTGAGGCTGGAGAATTACTTGAACCAAGGAGGCAGACGTTGCAGTGAGCTGAGATCATACCACTGTACTCCAGCCTGGGCAATGTGGGGAGACTCCATCTCAAAAAGAAAAAACTAGTGTTCGCTTCAGTAGCACATACACTAAAATTGGAACGATACAGAGATTAGCATGGCCCCTGAGCGAGGATGACACACAAATCCGTGAAGCGTTCCATATTTTTTATTAAAAAAACGAACTATTTTTTAAAAAAAAATTCCTATTTTGCTGTATATCTTGTCTGTTCTTTATTAATCAATGTATTTAAAAATAATAAATTACTCAACATTAAAATTTCATTCTCACCAGGCATGGTGGCTCATACCTGTAATCCCAGCACTTTGGGAGGCCGAGGCGGGAGGATCACTTGAGGTCAGGAGTTCTAGACCAGCCTGGTCAACAGGGCGGGCCCGAATCTCTACTTAAAAATACAAAAATTAGCTGGGTGTGGCAGCAGGTGCCTGGAATCCCAGCCACTTGGGAAGCTGAGGCAGGAGAATCGCTTGAACCAGGGAGGCGGAGGTTGCAGTGAACCAAGATTGTGCCACTGGACTCCAGCCTGGGCGACAGAGGGTGACTCTGCCTCAAAAAATTTTTTTAAATCTCTTTAGGAAGATGCATCACATTTATCCCAAGGGTCCACATTGTCTGCACACCTGTTTTCCCAGGGCTTGGGTACTCCAGCTGAAGGAGTGTGGTTCTGACCTGTCTCCTTTATTATAGGTGTAATCCAGTTACCAAGAGTGTGACTGTCAAGAGTTAAGGTGCTATTCAGTTCAACTTCACATTTGTTCAGTCCTCAACACATTCAAACAATGCATCAAAGAAAGGAAAGAGAGTTGACATCAGCCCCAGTGATGCCAGTGATCCACCTACTAAAGAGTTTAAAACTTTAATCTATAAACATTCAGCGGAGGAAGGTTTGGAAAGCCTCATGGTACACTCCTCCTCAAATCTGGCTCTTTATCAATAACATTCCTACAAAGAGACATAATGGTTTATCAGAAGACACAACCAAAATCCAGCGAGGAAGGGCAGCCGTCAAAGGTTTTATTTGTCCAGGCGACGTGGCTCACCCCTAAAATCCCAGCACTTTGGGAGGCCGAGGCAGGCAGGTGACTTGAGGCCAGGAGTTTGAGACCAGCCTGGCCAACAGGATGAAACCTTGTCTCTACTAACAATACAAAAATTATCCGGGTGCAGTGGCGAGCACCTGTAATCCCAGCTACTCAGGGGTCTGAGGCAGAAGAATCACTTGAGCCTGGGAGGTGGAGGTTTCAGTGAGCCGAGGTCTTGCCGCTGCACTCCTGCCTGAGCAAGAGAGAGACTGTCTCAAAAAAATAAAAAAGGTTTTATTCTCCAGGAGAAGGGGTTCTCAGGGGCTATAAGCAGCAGGCAGAATTCTTTATTGCATGTGTGGTTAGGTGATAGTGACCTAAGTTTGCACTGGGAACTGGGATCAAGAGTAATCCAACCTCCTGTCTCTGTCTCTCTTTCCCTTTTATGTCTCTCTCCCTCCTCTTTCTTTCAGCCTCCTCTGTCTCTCTCCCGATCCCTCTTCCTCTCTCTTGATCTCACTCCCTTCTCCCCATCTCTTTCTCTCTCCCTCTTCTCCACTTCTCTCTTCCTCCTCGTCTCACTCCCTGCCACTGTTCAGGCTTCTGGGGCCCACCTGGGCAGGTGCACACAGGACTCCTAGGCCACCTTTCAGGACGCATGCACAGGCTGCAGGACCTTGGTCCCCCATCTCCGAGCACCCTCAAGGTCAGGGGTGTGGGGTGTGCCTCGGCTTTTTTGGGTGGGTGCCCCATGCTCCATGAAGCAGAAGGTGTAGGTCATCACTGGCTTGAGTGACGCACCAGCCGAGCTGCTGGCTTCCACCTTGTGATCTGCTGAGGCCAAAGCGGAGGACACCTGGCCAGGCCTGACCCTGCACCAGGGTGGGGTAGGGGTGGGTTTGGAGGTGGGGGTGGGATGGGAGTGGCCACTGCAAACCGGTCCCCGGCCAGTTTCCCACCCTGCACTCTGCCATGCAAGGCCTCCTCGGCTGCCCTTCCCCCTGCTCCCACCACCTCCACCCCTAGAAAGCCCCAGGCACAGGCTCCAGAAGTCTCCCTGGATCCAGAAACTAAGGGCAACCACTGGGCTTCCAAGATTGGCAGTGTTACACACAGGACAGTGCTCTCGGTGACATTCTGGACAAGTTGCTGAAGTGTCTGATGGTTATGCCTCTTGTCACGAAATGAATTTGCATCCAGAGGAAGCCTCTTCTTGAGGGGAAGCCTCCCCAGTCACCTCTGCCCCCTCCGATGACATGAGTCCTCCCAGGTGATCTCAGCCCTCCCAGGTGATGTCCTTCCACTGTGACTCTGGTTCTCACAGGAGGTGGACTACTGCAGGGACCTGAGCCACATCGCTGCCTTGCTCCTCCTTTGTCTGCCTGAGGAGGACATGTTCTGGGCACTGGTCCGGCTTCTGGCCGGTGAGAGGCACTCCTGGTAGGGTAGGTGGACAGCTGCCCCCAGGGCCTCAGGCAGCCAGACCTGGGGATGGCCACCCTGGCCAGGTGACCTCAACTTTCAGCAAAGGCACCTTCCTTGTGTTGTCAGCTTGTTTGGAGCCTTTAGGATACCTCTGTCGAGGGTCCCACAGGAGCCCGGGCTGAATGGGGACCCCCAGATCCCAAGTCAGTTGCCTTTCACCCCCATCAGCAGAGGGCATTTCATCATCCCCATGGCCATCCTCTGTGTCCTGGAGCCATGCCCTCTGGCTCTGATTCTGTGCAGCTGACTCTCTCCTCCCTGAGAGTCCTCCTGCCTTCCAGCTGGCCGGGCTCCAGCTGCCTTGGTGCCCACAGATGGGCCGATGAAGCCCTGATGGCAGTATCTCCACACCCCATGTGCCCTGGTCCAACCCCACTTCCAGGTGATGACCACGAAGCCCAGCTCCAGCCCTCTGTCACGGCCTTGAAGTCAGGCTTGCTCACCCTGCTCATGTACCTCTCTCTGTGTCTCTCTTTACTTTTATGTCTCTCTCCCTCCTCTTCCTCTCAGCCCCCTCTATCTCTCCCCACCTCACTTCCTCTCTCTTGATCTCACTCCTTCCTCCCCATCTCTCTTCCTCTGTCCTCCTGTTGATGCCAGGAGGCCTCCAGAGCACCTCCAGCCAGGCTCCAGGGGATAGTCCCATCCCTCCTCCCCAAGGCCAAGGCTGCATGGTGGGGTCACCAGATGGGAGGGTGGGAGGCCTTGGGTCCAGGGGCCTCTGCAGCTGTCCAGCTCTTCCAGCTGATGGCTCCACATCTTGGGAGTGGGCTGATGTCATGATATGGGCTGGGGGCTTCTCAGGATTCCATGGTCCAAATGGGGTGAGGGTCCAGGGGCTCTAAGACCACCAGGAGCATGAAGTACCCACATCACACCCTAAGACCATGAGGCACGCGGTGAGTTTATGGTCCTCCCAGATCTTCCCCAGAGGCCCTGCATCCTGTGGGGCCAGAGGAGCCAGGGTTGGAGACCCTAGTGGGGCTGGTGAGAGGCTGAGTTCCAGCCAGGGCCTGACCTGGGATGTGGGGTTCTCCATGAGTTTGGGGTTGGGTTACCTTTCCGGCCCTGGAGGAGACAAGCACAGGGGCCGACTCCCGCAGAGCAGGCCCAGGCAGTGTGTCCAGCAGGAGTGCAGGAAGGGGAATGTGTAAGGAGCCCGGACACCACCCCGTGTTCTGCATGTGGGGAAGGGTCTTCAGAGGGCCCTAGGAGAGGGAGGTTTCTAGGGCAGCCCAGAGGGACCTGAGCACCTCTGTTCCTCACATCAGGACAAGGAAGGGCTATGTGTTCAGGGTTCCCCATTAGGTCGGCTTCTTTGGAGCCTGATGGAGGGGGTAAGAGGCACAGGGAGACCCCGGCTCAGGGACCCTCCTTGCCCTGCAGTGCCCTGCTCCCCCAGCCCACAGGAGGCACAGGTAGATTCCTGCAGGACACACAAGCAAAACCCTCTGCCCAAGAGGGGTCATCCCACGGCAGAGGCTGGGGCTCAGGCGCAGCCTCATGGGCAGACTGGGCCAGGACCCACTTAGGAGGGCTCAGAGAAGCCTCCAGCCCTGGAGAAGCCCCTCTCTCCAGAAGCCACATCCCCACTGAAATGAGTGCCCTCCATAAGGAGCTGCAAGACCTTGTCTGACCCAGCCTCCTGGAGGGTTCTGATGACCCTCATGGGAAGGGTCACTGACTCTGGGGGACTGCAGCCCCAGTGGGCCTAGCTTGAACCACCAGCCCCCAGCCTAGAAGGTCAGGTCCTCCCACGCCTGCTGTCCCCACAGATCTCTCTCGGGCTCACCCTGAGCCTTCGGGACATGTACTTGCTAGAAAGGAAACAGGCGTTGATGCCAATGGCACACGCTGCCTTTAAGGTTCAGAGGAGTAAGTCCACGTGTGCCCAATGGGGCCTGGGGAGTACTGGGGTCAGACCCAGACTGTGGCAGCTTCCTCATACTGTCCCCATGATCCTCTGCTCTGGCCTAGAGGGAGGTCTGGCTGGGTGGCCTGGGCAGGGCAGAGTGACATATCCCCCACTGTGGGGGCCCATGAAAGTCGGGAGTGTGGTGAGCACTTCCCTGCCCAGGCTGCCCCCCAGCCACAGCCTCCGGTGCCCCTCTGGACGCCTGGGGTGGCCACAAAAGGATCCGGCACCTCCCAGTGGGAGATGGCAACAGGATATGGGCCCTGACCCCTCCCAGGGAACTCTCCTGGCCTGATGCCCACCCTTTCCCTAGAGCGCCTCATGAAGATGTCCAGGTCTGGCCCATGGGCACATTTTCAGGACCAATTCTCCCATACCTGGGCCCTGGATGACGATGCAGTTCTCAGGCACCCTCCGGTCTCTATAAGGAAACTAACAAGAAAGGATGGGGACCTCCTGAGTCACCCTCTGGGCAGTCAGTACTGGCAGACTGCCTGGACCCCCAACCCTACTACCTGGGCCTTTTGCTTGTATCTTTTCTTCCCCCTCTTCCTCCCGGACTCTAAGAAAACACAATAGGCCCACTGGTCCTCAGGGCAGGCACTCAGTGGGTGTGTACTGGACACGCTGTGCAGGCAAGAGGGGGATGTGGGCAAGACATCTCCAACAAGCCCCCTCCCACTTTCCAGAGGCAGAGGTTGCAGTGAGCTGAGATCACACTGCTGCACTCCCAACCTGGACAACACAGCAAGACTCCATCTCAAATAATAATAATAAAATAAAAATGAAGTGCACTTCCGGCTGGATGTGGTGGCTCACACCTGTAATCCTAGCACTTTGGGAGGCTGAGGCAGGCAGATCACCTGAGGTCAGGAGTTCGAGACCAGCCTGACCAACATGGATAAACCCCGTCTCTACTAAAAATACAAAATTAGTCATGTGTGGGTGGCACATGGCTGTAGTCCCAGCTACTTGGGAAGCTGAGGCAGGAGAATTGCTTGAACCTGGGAGGAGGAGGTTGCTGTGAGCTGAGATTGTGCCATTGCACTCCAGCCTGGACAACAAGAGCAAAACTCTGTCTCAAAATAAATAAATAAATAAAAGTGCGCTTCTTTTTCAGTAAATACAGTTGACTGACTTCAAGGACATGTGAAGTAAGTAATATTACATATAGTTCCTAGAAAGGGGAAAAAAATCAAACTGGTGGAACCACTGACTGAGTTTGGGAAACTGAGGATGGATGAGACAGTTCCGGAGACCTATCCCAAATCAGGAAGCAGCTGCCCTTGGTAGAAATAGTGTCTGTTTGGTCTGTCTGGTAGGAGGCCTGCCTCCCATTGACCCAACAATAATCCTGTTGACATAACCCTGTTGATCAAAGCGATCCCCTGACTGCTCTGGGCCAGTTCCTTTGGCTCCTGGTGGAATGCACTCAGAGAATCCAGATCCGGTCAGTATAAAAGGTCTGGTCCCGCAGTGGGAGAGCCACATCCTAGAAGAGTGGCCGCGGACAGCTCCCCTCTTGCCAGAGATAGGCAGGCGCCAAGGTGGCGGCATGGCCCCGTCAGAAGACCCCAGGGACTGGAGAGTCAGCCTGAAAAGCACCATCCATGAGACGGGCCTGGAGACCAGCTCTGGTAAGAGGTGGCAAAGCTACCCCAGCCCCACAGAAAGACCAGCTGGGGGCTGGGCACGTTGCCTCACGCTTATAATCCCAGCACTTTGGGAGGCTGAGGCGGGCGGATCGTGAGGTCAGGAGTTTGAGACCAGCCTGGCCATCATAGTGAAACCCTGTCTCTACTAAAAATACAAAAAATTAGTTGGGTGGTGTAGCAGGCACCTATAATCCCAGCTACTTGGGAGGCTGAGGCAGGAGAATTGCTTGAACCCAGTTAGCGGAGTTTGCAGCCAGTGGAGATCACGCCGCTGCACTCCAGCCTGGGCCACAGTGCAAGACTCCATCTCAAAAAAAAAAAAAAGAAAGACCAGCTGGGGGTGGGGGTTTGATGGCAGACATGCTACCTCCCTCAGGTTGCCGAGATTCTCAAGCCAAGGGCGGGTTTGTTTTATTTCCTGTGTTAACCAACCTGCTAGAATGTAAGCTTCCTTCTGAGTCCAAGCTGTGGTTCCCAGCACGTAGCTGAAAGAATGGATGTGTGTGTTATTTTGGGTAACAGGCTTTGCATTCAAAGCCTGCTTAGATACCTGCTTCATTGATAAATCTATTGGCTCGTTTATCCATCCCTCTACCCTGTGCTGGGCTCTGGGCAGGGGGCTGCCAGGGCAGATGCCCCCAGGCACTGATGGGATTCTCTGAGGCTGTGGATAAGATTGTGTGGGGAGGGGAAGAGCATCACGATGCTCCCTGAGACCCACCAGCACTTGTGCAAGCTGGGCCTCAGTTTCCTCACCTGGAAAGATGGCCAGGGCCTTCCTCTCTTGGGTTGAGGACTGTGCTATTCGTAATATGGTCCATGGACCAGCAGAATTGGCATCGCCTGGGGGGCTTGCAAGAAATGCAAATCTCAGGCCCCACCCCAGCCCCACTGCACTAGACTCTGCATTTTAACAAGCCCCCCAGGCAGCTCATGGGAACATCAAAGTTGAGAGGCACTGACATGTTGGACTCTGTGCTCCTGGAAGGCAGATGGATGGATGGTGAGTGGAAACTTGAACTCAGGTCTCTCTGATGCTGAAATCCAGACGCTTAAACCCTGACTGTCCTCCTCTGTTTGTCTATCAACCAACTCAGTTAAACCCTATCAAATGAATGAACAAATGAATTAACCAAACCATGTCCTGATCGGGTACTATAGCTCATGCCTGTAATCCCAGTACTGATTGGGCTGAGGCAGGAGAATTTCTTGAGTCCAGGAGTTTGAGACCAGCCTGGGCAGCATAGGGAAACTTCACCGCTACAAAAAAAAAAAAAAATTAAAATTCACTGGGCATGGTGGAATGAGCCTGTAGTCCCAGCTTCTTAGGGGGCTGAGATGGGAGGATTGCGTGAGCCCCCTGAGGCTGAGGCTGCAGTGAGCCACGATCATGCCACTGTACTCCAGCCTAGGTGACAGAGCGAGACCCTGTCTCGGGGGGAGAAAAAAGTCCCTTGCTTGTGCTAACACAAACCTTTGGTCTTTTCCTCCCTTCTAGGTGAGAAGTTGGCCAGGCATCAGAAGACCATCCCCACGGCTCACCTGACTTTCGTTATTGACTGCGTCCACGGGAAGCAGCTCTCCCTGGCAGCACCCCCATCACCACCCCAGGCCCCCAGTCCCAATCGAGGGCTTGTCACCCCACCAATGAAGACCTACATCATGTTCTGTGGGGAAAACTGGCCCCATCTGAGGGTTACTCCCACGGGTGGGGGATACCTTGCCCAGGCCACGGCCACCCTGCCGCCCTGCAGAGGGACTACGGCCTCAGCTTCCTTCCCGGCCAGCCCGCTCTGCCCCCAGGAGGTTCCCGAGGCTAAGGGGAGACACTTGAAGGCTGTGCCCTTGAGGTCTTCAACTTGGGGAACAGTCAAGGACTCGCTGAAAGCCCTCTCCTCTTGTGTCTGTGGGCAGGCCGATTAGCTGGAAGGGCCAGGCTCCTATGCCCAGAGGCTACAATTCCCAAGGCCTGGCCCTGCTTCCCCAGCTAAGCGGGAGTCTTTCGTGCCTGAACCAAGGAAAGGTCATTAGATCCACTGAGGGACGTCTGAAACAGCCATCAGGCAGAGGCAGGATAAGGCAGCTGCACATGGAGACTCACTCATTCATACAGCAAATATTACTGGAGCACCTTCTACGTGCCAGGCCCTGCTAAGTGCTGGGAGATACCATGGTTTTCTTGGACTGGTATTTTTGGGGTGGAGGGAATCCACCGCAAATAAATAAAGTAACCAAATAAATAAAGATGATTTTGAACAGTGATAAATGCTGGGCAGGAACTGAAGCAAGATGCTAGAAGGAGAGTGATGGGGTGAAGAGCTTTCCCGATACAGTGCTTGGGAAGGTCCTCTCTGCACAGGTAAGAATTAAAGTGTGATCTGAAAGTTGAGAAGGAGCCAGCTTTGAGAAAATCCACCCTCCCCAGGGCAGGCCAGAGCAGGTGGTCTCCACATGCCCCAGCGTGGTGGGCAGGGGCCAGGGGTTTCTTGCTGCCATCTTGGCTCAGAGGCAAGCGTGTAGGTCACTGCAAAGACATGGGACAGCACATGGGGAGATTCGAGGGCATGCCAATTGGGGCTGGGAGGCTCAGGGAAATTGGCTCCAGGAAACTCCATCCCAGAACGCAGCCCAGGTGGGTCCTGGGAATCTGAGACGGGAAATAAGGGGACCTGGCTTCTCAAAAGGGAGGGAGGTGCTCAGAAATAGAGTATCGTATTTGAACTAATGAAAATAAGGATATTTATTGAGCATCTACTGCATACCAGGCCCTAGTTGCCCTCTAGGGATTAAAGAAAAAAAAAAGGGGTGGCAGGAGGAGGTTCACTCCCCCCAGGGCAACTGTGTTCCCTGAGCAGGAGGTGGGGTTACTGGCATGGGTGTGAGGGTGCGTGTAAGTCTAAGAGAGGCACAGTGCTGTGTGAAACTCTAAATCAATCTATTTAAGGAAGTCAGTCTCAAGGCTCCCAGATAAAAATCAGAGTTTTCATTTATTTATTTTATTTTAGAGACAGGATCTCACTCTATCACCCAGGCTGGAGTACAGTGGAACAATCACAGCTCACCGCAGCCTCAAACTCCTGGGCTCAAGTGATCCTCCAGCCTCAGCCTCCCAAGTAGCTAAGATTTTAGGTGCACCGCTACGCCCAGCTTAACTTCTTTGAGTTTTAGTAGAGAGGAGGTCTCACTGTGCTGCCCAGGCTGGTCTTGAACTCCTTGCCTCAAGCTATCCTCCCTCCTCACCTTCACAAAGTGCTTGGATTACAGGTGTGAGCCACTCTACTTGGCCATTAATTTATTCAATGACTATTTTACTAAGTTCCTACAAATACCAGCCACTCACATTTAACATGTATTGCTCATTTACTCTGTGTCAGATAAATGACATGGGCACTACATTTGTGACCATTTTATAGGTTAAGGAGCTGAGGCACAGAGAGGTTGAAGAATGCACTCAAAGTTCCATAGACTGGTACTGTTGAGATTAGAACTCAGGCAAGCCTGTGTCCATATTCTTGCTCATAACTGTAAGGTGTATATCCTCCTGGAAGCCTCTCTTCTAGACAGAGACCCACAGAGAATAACTGTAACTGTCCTCAAGGAACTCCTAACCAGGTGAAGGAGGCTGGAAAGAAAACAGACAATTGGCCGGGGGTGGTGACTCACGGCTGTAATCCTAGCACTTTGGGAGTCTGGGTTGGGCAGATCACCTGAGGTCGGGAGTTTGAGAGCAGCCTGACCAACATGGAGAAATCTCGTCTCTACTAAAAATACAAAATTACCTGGGCACGGTGGTGCACGCCTGTAAGTCCCAGTTACTAGGGAAGCTGAGGCAGGAGAATTGCTTGAACCCAGGAGGCGGAGGTTGTGATGAGCTGAGATCATGCCATTGCACTCCAGCCTGGGCAACAAGAGTGAAAATTGATCTCAAAAAGAACAAAAAAAAAGTAGAAAATTGCCATAGCTTCTGAGAAGTGCAGGAGTGAGGGCAAAACAGAGTAAGCTGGAGGGCACCCAGCCCACTCTGGAGAGAAATCAGGGAGGGCTTCCTGCAGGAAGTGATGCCTAACGCGAGATCTGACCAGTGACTAAGCTATACAAAAGGGTGGGGTGGGGAAGCGAGTGGGGAGTGCTCTGGGCGGAAGGACCTGTCATTCAGTCTGGCTAGAGTAATCATCATTCATTCATTTACTCACCAAGTATTTATTGGGCACCCACTGAATGCCAGGCTCTAGGCTAGACCATGCGATGGAGCAATGAATAAGACAATGAGGCCCAGCCACAAAAGAGCTTATCCTCTAGTTGGGGGAGACAGGCAATGCACACACGCAAAGCAAACAGATCAGAAAAGTGTCGGGGTGGAGGGGGGAGAAAAGTGGCAGGAGATCAGGCATGTGGGTTCATGCCTGTAATCCCAGCACTTCGGAGTCTGTGATGGCACTTCGGGGAAAGGGTCACCTGAGGTCAGGAGTTTGAGACCAGCCTGGCCAACTTGATGAAACCCCATCTCTACTAAAAATACAAAAATAAGCCAGGCATTGTGGCTGGTGCCTAAATCCCAGCTACTCAGGAGGCTGAGGCATGAGAATCGCTTGAACCTGGGAGGCAGAGGCTGCAGTGAGCTGAGATCTTGCCATTGCACTCCAGCCTGGGTGACAGAGCAAAGCTGTCTCAAAGAAAAAAAAAAAAGAAAAAGAAAAAAAAAAGTGGCAGAAGCTGCATCATGTGAGGCCTGGCAGGCTGCAACAAGACCTTTAGTTTTTGTATTTTTTTTTTTTTTTGAGATGAAGTCTCGCTCTCTCGCCCAGGCTGGAGTGCAATGGTCAGATCTTGGCTCACTGCAACCTCTGCCTCTTGTGTTCAAGCGATTCTCCTTCCTCAGCCTCCCAAGTAGCTGGGATTACTGCCCACCACCATGCCTGGCTAATTTTTTGTATTTTTAGTAGAGACAAGGTTTTACCATGTTGGCCAGGCTAGTCTTGAACTCCTGACCTCAAGTGATCCGCCCCCCACCACCTCCCTGCCGCCCTCCCAAAGTGCTGGAATTATAGCGTGAGCCACAGCACCCAGCTAGACCTTTAGATCTTATTCTCAGATGGCAGCACTGGAAATTGTGAGCAGACAGCATCATGGCCAGACATACCTTTGCAAAGGATCCCTCCAGCCCTTCTGCCTGCAGGGGAGGAGGCACAGGAGGTTGAGCCTTAATCCAAACAAAGGAGAGTAATGGTTCGGACTAGAGAGGAGGATACAGTGCAGTCTGGGTGACATATACTTCTTCCCCTCTCCTGAAGACCCCAAGGACAAGGCTACAGAGAGTTTAAGATCCTCAAGGGAAAAGGAGGCCTGTGGCTGCACATCCAGCTTTTCACCAGCAGGTGTCGCCCTCTCATCAGACTGGAGGACACTGGGTCCAAGCCTGGACAGGGAAGGCGAGGACCTGCCGGGTCTGGGGCCAGAGCCTTGAGGCCAGCTGCCTGGTGGATCTGTTTTTCAGAAGCCAAACTCATTCTAACCAAGACTCCTTTCATCCGGAATAATGAATGTTTACTCTATGCCAGGCACTCAGCAAAGCGACATTTCAGAGTTGAACCCTGGGGGTCTTGGTGAGGAGTCAGAGGGACCAGGCACTTATACTTGCCCCTTAAAGGGAGCTGTCATCATTACTGTTGATGTCGTCAATTACTATAGCTATCGTCATTACTGGACAATTAAATATGCACCCCACGCCCCATCAGTTCACCTAACCCCAGTCACGTGCGGTTGCCATGACTTCCCATGCCATTTTACAGAGGAAACTGAGGCACAGAGAGGTTGAATACTTTGCCCAAGGTCACGAACTGGAAACCGGTAGAGCCCAAATCGAAACCCCAGGTAGTGTGACTGCGCACGGGGCTTGCAGGCCCACACTGTGCTTTAAACACACCGGTCGTAACTGTTGAATGAGTGAGTGAAGAATGACCCGTTTCCAAGGACCCAGCCAAGGACTTGGTAGCATGTGGGAGTGTCTGGGGACCGAATGGGTGGTGGGGCCTTCGCTGAGATGGGACATACAAGTGGAGGAGCCAGTGGGGACACGGGGAGACGACAGGCTCAGGAGGCGGATGTCACGTGGGACGTGCTGGGGGGAGGTGGGCAGGTGATGGCCCATTCCCTGTTGGAGCTCTGGTCAGAGGCTGAGGCTGGCAGTGGGACTGCATTGGTATAGAGGTGGGTGATGAAGTTGATCTGGGGAGGCGAGGTGTGAGACCAGGTCATCAGGTCATCAGGCCTGTGAGAAACCAACTTACCCGTCCAAACCCAAAGAATGGACTCAGACGCGCGGAAAACAGGGGAAGAGAGCTTTTTTTTTTTTTTTTTGAGACGGAGTCTCACTCTGTCACCCAGAGTGCAGTGCAATAGCGTGATCTCGGCTCACTACAACCTCCACCTCCCATGTTCAAGCGATTCTCCTGCCTCAGCCTCCTGAGTAGCTGGGATTACAGGTGCACATCACCATGCCTGGCTAATTTTTGTATTTTTAGTAGAGATGGGGTTTCACCATGTCGGTCAGGCTGCTCTCAAACTCCTGACCTCATGATCCACCCACCTCAGCCTCGTGCTGGGATTACAGGCGTGAACCACCACGCCTGGCCTGGAAGAGAGACTTTTAATAACGGTCTTGCAGGATGGAGTGTCTGGTGGGTAGGCACACCCAGCACAGTCACAACAAGCAATCTATCCCCTAGTGCGCAGGTCCCTCCCTGGTTCCTCATAGGCTGAGTACTGTGGCTGTGGGGTCACAGTCTTCCCAGATGTCACCTATTGGTTGTTGGGTAGGGGTTTTTCGGTGTTTTGTTTAGAGGTACATTTTGTGGCAGCCCACAATGCATTGCAATCATAGTCAGCTTAGGATTTTTTCAGGTATTTGACTTATGACCTAGGTAGTCAGGCAAGCTGATAAGGATAGACAAATTGAGCTATTTTGCAGGCTAGTAAACTTTCATTCTAGACTAAACTTTTTTGGTTTGGGTGAGGGCAACTAAGGGCACCCTGACAAGCAGGAACCAGCTGTCAAAGCAGGGCCCTAGTATAGTCTGTTCTGAAGTTTGAGGACTCAAACCTATTCGAGGCACTTTGTTTTGGAAATGGGCCACTGTATCCACTATTTCCTTTAGGCCTAAGGTGACAGAGACGTGAACACTTTGGAATAAGCACAAAAGATCACAAAAAATACCCAACACAGTCTATGCCTTGTCCGATTATCTAGGGGTTGAGCATTTTTTCTTTGCCTTTGAGCTATTTTACAGCTCTGTCTATGGTAAGTAACCCATAGGAATGCAAAATACTTCTTGTCTACAGACAAGAAAATTCCGTCCCATCCTGTTTAAGTCCACTGGATTCTCCTTCCCCTCTGTGGAAGAAGCCAGTGTTACCTCTATGTGCACATTCATTTGAATATTCCCTGACCTACAGATAGTGTCTGTTCTTTGCCTTCTTTGAACTGGTTGTAACATCTTCCTGGTTCCTTCATTAAACACGAATTAAGTAAAATCTTCAGTGGGACTGTAAAATGGTACAACCACTTTAGAAAACAGTCTGGCAGTTCCTCAAACAAATGTGGAGCTTTTAGAGGACCCAGCAATTCTGCTCCTAGATATATACCCAGTAGAAGTGAAAACAGTCAGCCACATGAAAATCTGCACTAATGGCCAGGCACAGTGGCTGGTGTAATCCCAACACTTTGGGAGACCGAGGTGGGTGGACCACCTGAGGTCAGGAGTTCGAGACCAGCCTGGCCAACTTGAGGAAACCCCATCTCTACTAAAAATACAAAATTAGCCAGGTGTGGTGTTACATGCCTGTAATCCCAGCTACTCAGAAGGCTGAGGCAGGAGAATCGCTTGAACCCGGGAGGTGGAGGTTGCAGTGAGCTGAGATCAGCACTCTACCTGAGTGCACAGAGCAGCGCTAGTCACCAAAACCAAAGCGTGGAACCAACCCAAGCATCCAACAACTGATGAAAACGTAAGCAAACTGCGGCCTAGCCATGCAACAGAGTATGATTCAGCCTTAAAAAGGAATAGAGTATTAGTCCATGCTACAATATAGATGAATCTCCAAAACCTCGAAAACATTATGCTAGGTGAAAGATATCAAATACAAAAGGTCACTGTAGGGTCCAACCCTACAGGGTTCTGTGAGGCCCTCCCTGCTGGTGGGGAGATGAGATGGTAGAAATAAAAGATACAAGATACAGAGATAGAGAAAAGAAAGTTTGGCCGCAGGGGTCCACTGCCAACCAAAGCACGGAGCCCAGAGTCCGCATATTCTGACTTTTATTGAGTCCAAAACCTGGGGGCAGGGAAGGTAGGGCATAGGTAGGGCATGGCCTTGGAGGTCGGCGACTGGGGGCAGGGTAAAAGAGAGTGTGACAGTGATAGGGTCATGCAGGTAGGGGCTCAGGAATATTCCGTAGCCAAGATGAGGTAAGAGGCATAATTCGTCAGCACTTTTTCCATATTCATCACAAAGACATTAAGATTTACGTTACTTTTACTGATTAATTCTTACAAGAAAAAAGGAACCAGGTGCAGAAGTGGATAATGAGATTGACATGGAACATGACCACTGGGGCACAGCATCATATAGAGACAGTTAAGCCCCCGGACGTCTGTGGGCCTACCTGACAGCCGTCAGGCCTTACCGCAAGAGCTTGCAGAAGCGGAGTTTTCTCCTAACTCCTCCGAGGAAGATGTCTCAGCTATTTTGGACGTCTCCTTCCCTAGCTGGCTAAACAGCGGGCGCTTTCCCAGCACTGACGCTGCCTGCCGCACAGCCAGGGCGCCCTCCAGCAGCCCTTACGCAGGTGTGACAGAGGGCTTAGAGCATCTTGCCTTAGAGTCTTTCATTTCACAGTGTCACCCCAGGTTCACACTTCCGACCTGAGAGGCATTAGTAAAAGAATCAAGATCACTTATGAATAACTAAGATCACCGATGAATAACTAATTACTATGGTTATGTTTCTAGTTACTTTCTTCTTCATTATTCATATGGAAATAGGCTGAGGCCTTTGGCTCCTGCCTTGGCACTTCTGGGGTCTTTTCCCTACAGGTCACTTTTTTTTTTTTGGAGACAGGTTCTCACTCCATTGCCCAGGCTGGAGTGTGGCGGCTCGAACATGGTCCACTGCCTCAACCTCCAGGGCTCAAGCAATTCTCCAGCATCAACCCCCAACTAGCTGGAACTACAGGCGTGTGCTACCATACCCTGTTAATTTTTGTATTTTTTGTGGAGATGCAATTTTGCCACGTTGCCCAGGCTGGTCTCAAATAAATGCTTTGTATTTATCTAGCTCAGGCAATCCACCCTCCTCAGCCTCCCAAAGTGCTGGGAATGCAGGAGTGAGCCTGGTCATTTTTAATTTTATTTTATTTGAGTCAGGGTCTCACTGTGTCACCCAGGATGGAATGTAGTGGTGCGATCATGGCTTGCTGAGGCCTCCATCTCCTGGGCTCCAGCGATCCTCCCACCTCAGCCTCCGGAGTAGCTGGGACCACAGGTGCACATTACTATATCGGCTAATTTTCATGTTTTGTGTAGAGACGGGTTCTTGCCATGTTACCCAGGCCGGCCTCTAAATCTTAGGCTCAAGTGATGCTCTCACCTTAGGCTCCTGAGCATGCGCTACTTTCATCTGAGTTTGAAGACAGGGTTTTGGAAGGGACTCTGAACATCTGCCTGGGCTCTTTGTGCTCTGTGATTCTGAACTGGTAGTCCTGGAGGGCTTTCTGGAGGAGGAGGCCTTTGGACTGGGCTAGGCCTTCAAAGTGAGGAAACCTCCTAGGTCTGACCCTCCCAGTCTCTGGTACTACCTGACCTGGACTTTCTCACAGGTCTCCAGCCCCAGAGAGCAGCGTCTTTTCAGTATCCCCTACCACTTTCCCAGGCCCATCCCAAAAGCTGTAAGATGCGAGAACCCCCTTTCCCCTGTGGGGGCTGCCATGGTTGGGGGGAGCCGATGATCCAGGTTGACCCAGCAGAGGGCTTTCCAGAGCCACAGCAAGGATTCACATCCTAACCCTGCACTTCCAAGCTGGGTGACCTTGGCCAGCTGCCTGACCTCGCTGATCCTCCGTGTCCTTCTCGGCACACAGTTATCATAGCACCTGCTTTGCGGGACTCGTGGGACTGAGCAGCGCGCCTGGCACACACTAGCTGCTTAATGAATGGGACGGCTATAATTACTCTTCCGGGTGGGGGCGGGGCGCAGGGCCTGCAGCCAGGCCTATATTTAGCCTGGAAGGGGGTTGGGGGCGCTGGGAGACAAAGCGCCCAGGCCAGTTCCCAGGGGGCGGAGCCGGCGAAAGCCCCGCGGCCAACACGCCCTCCCCTGCCGCAGGGTCACCTTGGCCGGGCTGGCGGCCAAGGGCTGTTTCAGACCCGATAAGCCCCAGCGGCCCAGCGGCCGCCTGGTCCCCTGATCTGTCCTCATCCCCGCAAACTGCAGTTTGGGGAAGGGGGCTGCTGGGGACTGGGGGGTTTCGGCCCCATTGACCACTTGGGAAGCTGTCCCCTTTCCCAGCCCCGGCCAAGGGAGGGCTTGCTGGGGTCGGTACGCCAAGGTGAGCCTGAACCCGGGTGGGGGGCGCGGGAGGGGAAGCCAGGCCGGCTCCTCCCACAACCTCGCCCCAGTGAGTGTCGCGGCTGCAAATAGCCCAGTGGAATCAGTGAGTCATGGAGGCTGGAAATACCGCGCGCCCCGCCTGCTCACCTCCCGTCCTCCTGACCGCAGCCGGTGGAGCTGCACTGGAGGACAGGCCTGGGGGGTGCAGGGTGGGGGACCCCTCCGGAGAGCCCCCCTCCCCAGGCTCTCTGAATCAGCCAGGACAACCCCTGCCCCCAAGTTCCAGCTGGCTTTGCCTCTGGAACTGTGTGACCCTCTGCCAGTCACTCAGCCTCTCTGGGCCGCAAAAGCCCCAGTTAGGTACGGGAAGGAATTCAAGAGGGCAGGCGATCCGGTGCAGCCTGCCTCCCTTTGTGTCCCTGCGCCTGGGACTGGGACAGTGCTTGGCACTGCGCCCGACACACAGCAGGGCAGTAAATGTCTCTGGAAGGAAAGAAAGAATAAAAAGGGAAGGGCAGGCAGTTGGAAGAGAGGGTGTTCCGGAAACAATCCTGGAGTTCCTGCCCAGGGATTACGGGGAGCCCACGGAGGAGGCCAAGGAACACCCATATTTTGTAAGATCTTCAGCTTTAACTTGAGCTATAACTCTCACCCCCAAATCTCAGAGAAGGTGTGTCTGTTTCTCCCGGGGTTTCCAGCCCTGCCCTGTTTGAGAACTCCAGGCAGGCGGCCTCCAGAAGCCTGTGAGACTGTCCTTTATTGTGTATACAGGTTCCAGCCACAGGGCTTTCCCACACACCCCTCCCCAGTCCTCCCCCAAGGGGCCCAGAGTGGCAGGAGTGAGAGGCCACCCCATGGCACACTGACCTGAGAGGCGCGGAGGGAGGAGGCTGGTCTGCCACTTGCCCTGGGGACCCACTAACTGAGGACCACCCCTTCCCTCCACCCTGCTTCTGTATGTGGGAGCCAAAGCCAAGAGTCACCGGGGGCATCAGGCATTCCCCAGGGTTAAGGCTGCTGGAAGGTCACTATTCCAGATGGGAGATTGGGGCTTTTCCTGTGACTCCCCCTGTCCCCCAGCTGGAAGACATGGGAGGGGCACATAGCCCTTGAGAGGTAGAATGAGGGGAAGTACTCCTGATTGCCCAGAGACGGGGGGTTGAGAGCAGCTGTTGACACCCCGGGTTTAGATCTAATCTTCAGCAGCAAAGCCGGGCACTCAGTGGCTCACAGCTGATTTCCCCATTGATGAAAATGGAGACTGTAAATCTGATTTGAGAAAGCTCTGAATTTGGCCTCCACCAATGGTAATGCTGAGTATTTGAAGGACAACGATAGGGGTGTGTGTGTTACACACACCAAGCCTATAAATTCATAGATTAAAGAGGGGACGACGAGGAGGCGACTGCCTAGAGGGGAAGGTGGCAAGAAGCCGAGGTCCAGCCTTTAGGACTCAAAGCCTCCTCTGTGCCCTGGCTTCCACCTCTGTTGGGTGATCCTGTCTACATGGGAACAGCCCAGGAACATAGGCCTGTGGGTGGGAGGGAGAAGGACCAGCCCCACCCACAACCCCACCTGGCCTTGCTGAAGGCCCGAGCAGGCATGGGACGGCAGGAGTTTCATGCAGTTTATCACGAATCAGGTGTATTGGAAAAACCCCATCTATATACAGATGTGGCGTGGCTCTGCTCTGGCACAGCCAGCTGGCTGGGGGCACAGGGCGGGCCGACAGACTGCTCGCTGGCGTGAGGGTTGGAGGCTGGCAGAGAGGAAGTTTACCGTCACGGCTGTCTCTTCTTGGCCTTGCTGAGCCCTCGGGCAGTTAGTTCCACTTAGATAGACACCCCTCCCTGTGACCTTCCCTCTCTCTCTCCTGCTCCCCTTGGCCAAGGGGGTTCCAGGTCCCTGCTCCCCTTGCCCTGCAGAGACTTCATAGATCAGAGGGTTTGTCTGTCTGTCCTGCAGAGCTTGCCCAGATGTCCTGCTGGTCCCATTCCCCTGACCCACAGCAGGTTCTTTAGATATTCCTTCCCCTACCCCAGCCCCTCTACTCTGGATTAAGTGAGGGAAGCCATATCTGAAATCTGGGCACCATGCATCAGGCCAGGGACCCCCCTGGCCTGCTCTGGAGAGAGTGGAGGGCCCTAGTACTGGAGGATGGTCCACCTGGGGCCTGGGGAGCATAGGGGCTGGAACCTGGGCTGAGACGGTCTGGAGCTGTTGAAATGGTGTTAGGAAGGCTTTGCTGGCAGACGTGGGGGTGGGGGGCAGGGCAAGGGAAAGGAGAGGCCCTCAGATTTTGATCTCCGTCCGGAAGGTCTGCTGGACGTGCTCTGTATGCGGGTGGCGCCGTGCCCGGATGGTGAGGCTGCCGTCCTCCCGGAGAGCCGAGGTCACTGACGTGGGGTCTACATCCTCCGGCAGCTGGCACTTGTGAGCGAAGGTGTTCATGACCGTGCCGTCAGCTGCCAGCTGGGAAAGGGGTGACCGTCAGGCAGGCTGCCCCTGCCCCTGTCCTGCTTGTGACAAGCCATAGCCCTCTTCTCCCTATTCTAACCCCGGCCGGGCCCCATATGCTGAGGGGCTCTGCCTTCAGGTGTGGAGGGTCTGCCCAGGGTGGTGATGGCCACAGGCCCAGGGCTATTCAGAGACAGCCCAGGGGTGCATTGCAGAGCTCCAGTAGCTCCGAGGGACAGGCAAGGGGCATGGGGAGGGGTGGGGCTTGGAGAGAGAGGCGGCTCTGTGGCAGAAGCTCTGAATCTGGGGCTCCTGGGGAGTGCAGAGATGACAGAGGAGAGCTGTGCCTTCCTGGAACCCCAGACTCATTGGGGGTCTGCCCCTCCCCCACAACTCAGCCAGCACATAGTGTCCAGGGGAGTTTGGGGCGGCTGAGTCACTGTTGCAGGTGGCAGGGCTGGCACGTGCTGCCCTCAGGTCCTGGTGTCTCCACTCCTTGGCATCCCTGGCAGGGATGCTCAGGAGTCCATCTTTGAATATGGAGGGGAGGAAGCCAGCCCATGGGAGCTTAGGAGGAGGCCTTGGGCAGGTCCTTTCTTCTCTCCTGGCAGCCCTGGCTGTCCCAGGCGGCGCCCCTGTTCAGGTCTGGCCACACCCTCTCCAGGGTGGAGGCCCCAATGCCTCCTGGAAGTTCAGACTCAGACACTCTAGAGACCTGTGACCCTGAGACCCATGGGCAGAGGGTGTGTGTGGTTTAGAGTGTGTGTGACCCTAAACTGCAGGGTGGTAATGACCACAGGCCAAGGGCTTTGCAGGGATGGGGCAGGGTGCTTCACAGAGCTCCAGTAGCTCCAAAGGACAGCATGGGGCATGGGGAGGGGGTGGGGCTTGGAGGGAGGAGCATTCAGTGGCAGTAGCTCAGAATCTGGGGCACCTGAGGAATGCAGGCATCTCAGCCCAGGTTCCAGCCCTTATACCCCCAGACCCCAGGTGGACTGGACACCCTAAACTGTCCAACCTCGGGCCTAATTTGGGGGTTCCCAGATGGGGGATGGGTCTCTGGCTGTGGAATGGAAGAGGGCTTGAGGTGTGTCACATGGAGAAACTCCTCCCCCGGCTGCCCAGGTGAGTTCCCCACCTACCCGCATCCACCCTCTACGGCTGCCAGAGGCGCTGCCTTCACTCTGCCATCACCATCTCTCGCCCCTCCTCTCCCGTCCTCAAAACCCACCCCCTCAGGCTCCCTCTGCCCACATCCCATTCCCCGTAGGCTCCCTCAGCTGCCCAGGGGCCTGGAGGAAAGGATCTGGGAACCTCGATGCGAAGAGAGGCAGTGAGGATCCCCACAGCCATGGGCTGCAGGGGCAAGGCCTTCGGTTGGCCCTGGGGGGCATGGGGAAGGGACACTGGCCAGGGTCTGGGGTCCCAGGATGGGAAGGGAGAGTAGGGGACATTGGAGGCAGGAGCAGAATATGGGGTGTGGCGGGTGGGGTTGGGAGGGCTCACCTTCTCAGCCCGCACCTCGATGTGGTTGTTGGAGGTGGTGACGATGATGTCTTCAGGTGAGAAGTCCCTCACATCCACTGCAAACTCATAGGCGTCTCCAAGGGTCTTGATGTTGCCTGGTCCCCCAGGGCAGGCTGTGGGATGGACTGCTGTGAGCCAGGCATGGAGCAGTCTTGGCGTGCTGATCCCAGGGTTCTGGCTCCTTCTCTTGGGGCAATGGGTGGCTCCCCAGGTCCTACCCACCCCCCAGGTGTTTCTCCTTAAGCGCCTCCTCCTTCTTGCAGGTCACTTTTTCTGGGGTGGGGGGGTGGAGTCTCACCCACAGGTGTGGTATGTGTATATGTGACGCTAGG
Source organism: Plecturocebus donacophilus (assembly GCA_004027715.1). Classification (NCBI taxonomy): domain Eukaryota; kingdom Metazoa; phylum Chordata; class Mammalia; order Primates; family Pitheciidae; genus Plecturocebus; species Plecturocebus donacophilus. Next base: position 10,091 of record PVKP010010716.1, on the reverse strand, counting down.
TCTGTGACAGCCTACCCCGGGCCTGGAGCCTGGGGGCTGCCTCCCACCCCTCATCCCATCCAGCCCTCCAGGTCTCCAGCTGGGATTGGCTGCAGTTACAGACCATGGTGGCTGTGGAACCATGTCTGACCCCCAGGGCCACCACTGTTCCTTAGAGGCCCACCTGTTTTCATGGCCACATCTGTCCCTGTGGACACCTCTTTCTTGGCGGCCACACGTGGCTGCGGGCTGTGTGGCACCTGTTCCAGGCAGCCCGGCAGCCACAGCACATTTGGTGGCGCCCTGGCGTGGACGTCACCTCCCTCTGCACTTCCCCTCCCCTCCGAGCCACAAGCACTTGCCTGGGAAGGCCAGGGGCTCCGAGTGGGGACGCATGAAGCTGCCAAAGTCATCGGAAAACATGCTCAGGGCCTTCTCCATGGGGGGGTCCTGGGCCGGGAGGGCACGGGAGGCCGAGGAGGAGGTGGAAGAGGAGGAGGAAGAGGAGGAGGAATGGAAACTTCTCTCCGCTCGGAAGGTGGAAGAGGTCCTGTGGCTCATCCACGGGCAGTGCCGGGCCCTGTCCAGGCGGGCAGGGACTGGACAGGAGAGGGTGTGGGCACAGGCCTCCAGGGGAGCGTGCTGGGCCCCGACGGTGGCCGCTTTATAAGGCTGACTGTCCCTGGGCTCGGGGCCAGCCCCTTGTCTACTAGCTAAATTTAGGCCTCTCCATGGCCCAGAGGGGGCTGGAAACCTTCTCCCGTGCGCCGGCCTGCTGACAGCCCGACACACGCAGGCCAAGAGGCTGAGCTCACAGCCTGGCATTCCAGGCGGATCACAGCAGCCCCAGGGGCCTCCGCACCGCTTTTCCCAAACACAGGCCTGGGTTCTGCCCCCTTGACGCTCGGACCTTGGTGCCTGCCCCAGAACTTTGCAGGTTTGGGGTTTCTTGTGTGTTTCGTTTCCCCCATCAGCCTGGGGGCTCTGTAAGGACTGTGCCTCCTCCCTCAGACTCTGGTTCTCCGCCACGGCCGTGTCTCTCCCGTCAGACCATAGGCTCCTTGGGGACAGGGTAGATGGAAGCACCACGGCTGTGTGATGTCAGGAGCTCCTTCCCTCAAGGCACACAACCTTCCCAGCCTGTGTCTAAGGAAGGCTGAACCCTGGCAGGGGGAGTAGAATGTGCAGCTGTCCCTTGCCAGCCCCCATGGGGACCTGGATTCCCTGCCTGCACTCCCCCTGACTCTCAGAGCATTTAGGGGTCCCAAGAGGAGAAAGCTGGCAGCTTCCTCCTTAAAGGTCTAGAGGGTTATGTTCCTGGCAACTGTCTGCTCCACCTCCGTGTTGGAGGGGACCGCTGGGGCTGCTTTAGGGATTTCAGTCAGAGGTAAAAGAATTCCAGATGACTATCAGTCTAGCCCTGACTTCTGGAGTGACTTCTGGGCACAGGCTGCTGGCCACAAGCTGTCCAGTGTGGCCCCGTTTGATCCCCACGCAGCTGGGAGGGTGGAGGTGAGGCGTTCTTCCCGTTTTATGGATGGGGAAATTAAGCCTCTTGGAAAGGGAGGGGCTTGCACTTGCGTAAGGGGCAGAGCTGGGATTCAAACCCAGATGTGGACCCAAAACCCTTCGGCGGCTGAGGGGGTTTTGAACATATGCCTGTGGAGACAGGCTGGCCCAGAAGAGCCAGAGAAGCCCCTCCCTCCCCACCTGCTTGCTCGGCAGAGCTGGAACTGACCTTGCACTGGGCCAGGGTGGAGGCCATTGTAAGAGGCAGCCAGGCCCTCTGCTCTGCCCAGGTTGCAGTTCGGGGCCTCTGCTGTCCTCCCCAAATCCCATCCTTCCATCCCAGATCAGCTCCAATCCCTCCTCCCCCAGAGAGCCCTCTCTGATTGCTCCTGCTCATACAGCCCCACACGGTCCAGATGCCCCTAACACTGACTGTCTTTTTCTGCCCACAGCACCTGGCAATGCGACATGGTCTTTGTGTGTGCTGTGACTCTCTGATGTGTCCCTTCTTCCCTGTCCAACTGGCAGTTCCCACGGGGGCAACGATTCACCTGTCTCCCCATTAGATGGAAAGTTCTCGAAGATGGGGACAGTTTCTCTTTTATCTGAGCCGCCTGCAACCCAGTCTGGCGCTTCGACCCAGAGGGCTCTGTCTACAGGGGTGTTCATGGTGCTGGAGGTACGTGGAGTGGAAGCAGAGCAGGGCACAGGGCACAGTGGGGGCCAGGCTGGTGCCTGTTGCCCTGGCAGTTTCCTGCCCATGTGGTAGCCTGTGACACCCAGCCTGGCTGAGGGGTTTCTAGGGCCACTGGGAAGCCACCAGCACTGAGGTGAGATGGAGAGAGGGTGTGGCAGGGTGGGGGGCCCAGAGCCTGCCGGACGCCAGGGAAACAGGAGCCAGTGGCTAAATGCAGACACACTGTCATGGTGCTGAGGGCCTGAGTCACTGCCCTGGATGTCAGATCCCATTACCCACCCCCGCCCACCCTTCTGCTTCCCAAGGCATTGCCCACACAAATACTGGATCCTCTGGCTTCACTGGCCCGGAGGGACCTCAAAAGGTCATCAAGGCCATTCCCCTGCCTCTATCTTCAGATCACAGGGACAGAAGGAGCTACAAAGATGGTACAGTCCTTTGAATCCCAATTACCCAGGGAAGCTTTTCCCAAACACAGACCCTTTCCTCCAACCCCAGGATTTTGATCTGGGATCTGGAGAAGGGACCTCCCATGTCTTCCCATCAGCTCCCCACACAGCCAGCTCATAGGCCGGTGATGAAGCCCTCGTCACTCAGCAGGTATTTATTGAAACTCTGCTATAAATAGGTGCTGGGCACTGTTCTAGGCTCTGAAGGACTCAGATGAATAAGGCAGACAGGCCCCTGCCTCCAGGCTCACCTCATCGGACAGAAGAGGAAACTGAGGTTTGAGTTGATGAAGGAGTTAGGCTCTGCTGGCTTCAAACCTCCTTTCATCCTGCTGAGCCCCCTGGCTGCCCTCTTCTCAGCCTCCTGGGGCTCACAGGGCTGGGGGGTGAGGCTGGATGTGGACTTGCAGTGCCAGCTGTGGGACAGTAGCCAGCAGCTGCCCCAGTCCAGACACTGGGGATCAGGACGTCAACAGGGCAGCCCGTTCTGGTGCTGTGCAGAGTCAACAGGTCGGGATGGCCAAGAAGGTGGGCTTGGGACCACGCAGAGCAGCAAGCCCCGTCCCACCTCCCACAACACACACCTTCTATTTTGATCTGACTTGCCTGGCATCTAGGGACAGAGGGTAGCCCAGGGTCTCAGATTTTAACAATCATTACAGGACCAACCTCTTGCCCAAAAGTGGCATCAGATTCAACTCTTCTGCTGTGTACCCAAACGGTTGCCCTGGTTGAGCCTCAGGAGCTGGAGGAGATTTGGGCAGAGGAAGAGCTGCACGGTGGAGGGCTGGGTTCAGCCTCTGCTGTGTGACCCTGGTTGAGTGACTCACCTTTCTGAACATCTACGAAATGGCAATGCTCCCCCCATTCACAGGGTGTGTGGAGGGGGACTTGAGCTGCAGATGTGAAACTCCTGCACATAGCAGACACACAGCACCTGCTTGTTCCTCGCCATGTTCCCTCACTCCTGCGCTCCTGTCCTCTGTTGGAGCAGGACAGAGTCTGTGGAATTACCCAGAAGTCCCCAGCCAGAGCCGCTGCCCCTTGGACGTGTGCTTTGACGGGCATTTCCCGAGCCTGGAGGGTCTGGACACGAGGATCAAGTTCAAGTGCCTCACCCCAATTCACTGCCTCGCCCCAGGTGTTGGCCTCCTCACCAGCCCTGGACAAGATGGGTTATCAGGACGGGACTGTGTGGCATAGCCCGTAGGCTTTGGAACCAGGCAAACCCTGGCTGGGAGTCCTGACTCTGCCTCGGCCTCTGATCTTGGACAGGCAGCCTCGCCTTCCTGAAACGCCATTTCTTTACAACGAGATCACCCTGCCTGCCTCATGGGGTTTCCGTGGGCACTTACGGTGATTCGTCTGGGGAAGGCTGACTGTGTACCTGGCACACAGGGAGGGTGCGGTCGTGCTGCCCCCCTCACCTTCACCGGCCTGTCCTCGCCTTCCCTGCCAGCCTCCTCCATCTCCCTCTGCGCTTTTCCAAACCTTCCATGTCCAGCTCTGAGCCCCCTGGGCCTTGAGCCTCAGCTCGGGCAGATGACCCCTTGCTGTCTTGCTGTGTGCGTGAGCTCCCCTTCCCCGGCCCCTGTCCAGCAGCGCCCCGGGAGCCTGCGTGCAGCCGGGCACCACCCTCTGCGTGGCTCTGGTGGGTGGGGAAGCTGCTGCCCCCCTCTCTCTTGGCAGCTCTGCCCTGCACGGCCCTGGGCTGCACAGTTCAGGTTGGTTTGTCAAGGACATTTTAAATCTCCACAGTAAACCCCAGGTGGGGGGGTGGGGAGAGGATGATGATTGGTGGAGCATAGAGCACGCACCTGTCTAGGTGCACTGCAGCTGGGAGCAGAGGAGGCTCTGTGACAGGAGCGCCAGTTCGGCCACAGCAGGAGGACTGAGAGGTGAGGGGACTCCGGGCGTGAACTGGGGTATGGACCTGGCAGCACCATGCAGGCAGGACAGAGGGGCTGGTAGGGGCAGGAGCCAGCACTTCTCTTTGGCTTTGCAGGGGTCTCCTTCTGGACCTGGGGCTTTCCTGCTTCTGTGGCCTGAGCTAATGGGGAGAGACGAGGGTGCTCCGAGATGGACAGGGAGAGTCAGAGCCATCCCTGGGACTCTGCAGTGAGAGAGTCACAGCCCTGGCCAGAGACTGCTCCCAGCAGTGCAAGGGCCAAGTGATCCAGAAGGGTGGGAGCGGTGACCGCAGAAGGGGAGGGCTCTGAGCAGGGCTCGGGCTCCGGCCTGTGCCCAGTCGGCTGCTGGACATGGGGGGACACCTAGGAATCCCACCCCCATCCCACACAATGACACACACGGGCACACCCTCAGTGACAGAACTTCAGGGATGAGGGCACACACAGACCTAGTGTGATAACTTCACACACACACACACACACACACACACACACAGAAAACCCAATCCTTCCTCTTCATTTGGGAGGGAGAGCCCCGGAAGGGCCGTGAGGCCGCGAGAGGACGAGGAGCAGCTCACCCGGGTCCTTCCCTCTATCCAGAGCAGCTCACCCGGGTCCCTGCCTCTATCTGCTTCCCCAGGGACCTGATGGAGGAGCTGGTGGGGCTTCGTGAGGGCTCCTCAGGGGACCCTGTGACTCTGCAGGAGCTGTGGGGCCCCTGTCCCCGCGTCCGCCGAGGCGTCCGAGGTGAGAGCCAGGTCCCCTTCCCCTCCCCGTGGCGGACCCCTCAGGACACCCCCCTGCCCGGCTCCCCCCACCTCCCTGCCCAGGAGCTACCCTCCTCCTGGCATTTGTCCAGGACATCACTGCCCAGAGTCTCCTGGGTGCAGGGAGGGAAGGGGTCTGTCTGTCCAGCTGTCTGTGGGTCAGATGGGCCGGGCATCTGCCCTCTGCCTTTTGAGAGATACAGCCCGAGGCCTGGTCACTGTGCCCACCCTCCTCCCAGGCCTCTCCCTCACCTACCTGTGCCAATGAGGGACCTCGAGGGTCAGCTGCTGGGACAGCTGGGGTACAGCAAGGGCCTGGGGCAGCCTGCACTGGGCACCTTTGCTTAGAGCCCCTCAGCTATGGGGCAGAGCAGGCAGGGACCCCAGAAGGAAGCTAAGTGCAGCCCCAGGGGCTGGTGCCCACAGTCAGTGACCCAGAGGATACCTGGCACCACAGGTCCTGGAACACGCAGGAGTCTGCTAGACCCTGGAGCTCTCCAAGCTACAGACCCTGTGGGGATTCGGGTGAAAGCTGTAGCTGCCAGCCCCCTCCACATTCCCTGTCCCCCGGGAGTCCCCCGTACAGGCAGGGATGTAGAAGGTGGACAGGTCAAAGGCTTTCCAGCAGGGGCAGCAGTCTTGGCACCCACTGTCATGACTGTCACCTGCCCCAAATCCCCTGCAGCCCCCAGTGTGAGGCAGGGCATCCTCAGGACCACCCCATGCTCCACCACCAACTCCACCCATTCTGCCCCAGTCTCCCTGCCTGGAGCCCAGCGGGCCTCCAAGGAAGAGACTGTCTGTTCCCTGACCCACCCTGGGCCATGATCCCTATGCCCTGCCCCAGGAGGCCTGGAGTGGCTGAAGCAGAAGCTGTTCCGCCTGGACGAGGACTGGTACTTCCTGATGGCCCTCGGGGTGCTCATGGCCCTGGTCAGCTACGCCATGGACTTTGTTGTCCAGAGTGTGGTCCGAGGTAACGTCTCCATGGCAGGTGCTGTCCTGGGCCAAGAGATTCCGACCTTGCTCTGGGGATGCCAGATGGATGTCACCAGGTGCAACAGAGATGCAGAGAGGGCTCCGGGTGGGGATCTGGTCTTGGCTTTACTCCTGACTTGCTATGTGATCCTGGGCAGGTTCCTGCCCCTCTCTGGGCCTCAGTCATCTCATTTATACGAGGGAGAGAGGCCTGAATGTTCCTCACAGCCCTTTCTCCTCTGAGCTCTGTGTCTCCTCTTCCAGCCACCCCGTTCCTTCTCCTTCTCCATGCCCTGGGGCAGGAGTGAGGGGCTTGCCTAGATCACCAAACCTGGAGCCTTCCCCCGCATTCCTTAGCAGCCTGCCTCCACCCTGAGGCCTGCCTGGAAGAGGGGGTGTGGGCAGGAAGGGTCTAAGACACTTGCTCTGGAGACCCTCAGCTGCCTGAAGCAGGACCTACTGTGATGTTCGGAGCTTCACGCCTGTGTCATTTCATTCTCAGTGGCTCTCTTTAGTCTACAATGAGCCTGTGAGGGAGAGCCCATCACTAGCCCACTTGACAGATGGGGAAACTGAGGCTCAGGGAGCTTGAGTGGTTGCCTAAGGTCACTCAGCTATCACTGGGTGTCCTGGTCCTCCCCTCTTCATGCATCCATTTCCCGGTCAGTAAGTGGGCACCACAGTGTCTGGCCCTGAGGGCTGCAGAGACTGTGGGTGGTCCCCTGATATCCGGTCGTACCCAGCGCACCAGTGGCTGTACCGGGAGATTGGGGATGGTCACCTGCTCCGGTATCTCTCCTGGACCGTGTACCCTGTGGCCCTCGTCTCTTTCTCCTCTGGCTTCTCCCAGAGCATCACGCCCTCCTCTGGAGGTGAGTCCAGGGTCACATGCCAAAAAGGTCACATGCCAAAACCTTCTCAGATCCCAGGGGACTTCTGATGGAGGAGTCGGGGAGCAGCAGCCTCATTTTACAGATGAAGGTCCAGAAGGAAGAGTCGTGTGGCTTGCCCGAAGGCACACAGCAAGAAGGCCAGATCTTGACTCTTGGGTCACTTCTGGCCCTACCCACTTTCCAAGGGCTCCTTGGAAAGAGATTCCCCTGTGGGGCCTGTGCTGGTGCCAGGAAGGGGCCCGTGGAGAGGCCCAGTTCCCCCGAGGCGCTCAGCCCTGTGTCCAGCTGCAGGCCAGCAGGGGGGAGGTCCAGGCTCACTCCGTAGTGGCCTGAGGTTTCATCCAGGCTTCCCGCATCCTGCCACAGCCATCTGTCAGTCCTGGCGGGGAGGAACGTGAACAACTCACGTTCCCTCTGTGACACTCAGTGTCCAAATCTGCAAAATGAGCTCAAGGATCCTATCCTGGGCCAGGTGCAGTGACTCATGTCTGTAATCCCAGAACTTTAGAAGGTTGAGACAGGAGGATCACTTGTGCCTAGAGTTTGAGACCAGCCTGGGCAACACAGGGAGACCCTGTCTCTACAACAAATAGAAAAAATCAGCTGGGCATGATTGCATGTGCCCGTGGTCCGAGCTACTCAGGAAGCTGAGGCGCGAGAATTGCTTGAGCCGGGAATTTGGTCCTGCAGTGAGCGGTGTTTCACCACTGCACTCCAGCCTGAAACAAACAAAGGAATCCTAACCCAGCTGGGCACACTGGTTCATGCCTGCCAGCACTATGGGAGCCGTAAGGGGACGGACAGCTTGAGGTCAGGAGTTCTAGAGCAGCCCAAGCAACACAGGCAGACTCCTTCTCTTGACAAAATAAGCCGGGCGAAGTGGTCTCTGCCTGTAGTCCCAGCTATTCAGGAGGCTGACTTGGGAGGATAACTTGAGCCCTGGCATCTGAGGCTGCCGTGAGCTCTGATCCTGTCACTGTACTCCAGCGTGGCCAACAGAACCAGACCCTGTCCCCAAAGGAAAATAATCCTAACTTGAGAGGGTTCTACTGATCTGGCAAGACTAATGTGAAAACACCGCGCAGGTAGAATGTTGAGAATTTTAATCTAGAGATTGTCCCCCTTCTGGCTCTGCTCACCCCTGCCAAGGTTCTGGAGTCCCGGAGGTGAAGACCATCTTGTCGGGTGTGATCTTGGAGGACTACCTGGATATTAAGAACTTTGGGGCCAAGGTGGTGGGCCTCTCCTGCACTCTGGCCTGTGGCAGCACTGTCTTCCTGGGCAAAGTGGTATGGGCAGGCATGAGGGCATCCCAGCCACCCCGCCCACCCTAGCCACCCGAGCCTCTACCATCACCCCACCAAAGCTGGGTCAGAGGGACTTGGGCTGGGCCCTGCCTTCAGGGAGCTCCATCTTAGGGGAAGAGGCAGGCCAGGTCCCCAGAGTGTGACAAAAGCCACCTGAGGACAGCCCTGGGGTTTGGGGAGATGGAGGAGAGGGCGTGGTGGGGAAGCCTTGCTGTGGCCTCTGGGTGAGGCTCTTCTGCTGCCCTCACCTGGGCCCTGGGCCCACCCGTCCCTTTGCAGGGTCCCTTTGTGCACCTGTCTGTGATGATGGCTGCCTATCTGGGCCGTGTGCGCACAGCGGCCATCGGGGAGCCTGAGGTTAGGGGTTGGGGAGCTTCCTTGGAGGAATGGGAGTGGGGAGGGAGGGGCTAACGCTGAGCCCTGGACTCGGATCCCCCTAGAACAAACGAAAGCAAACCGAAATGCTGGCCGCAGGGGCGGCAGTGGGCGTGGCCACAGTCTTCGCAGCCCCCTTCAGCGGTGAGAACCCTCATGCCCCGCCCCCGGTCCCTCACGCTCCTCCCCTCCCACCCTGGGCTCCCTCGGCCCCGCAGGCAGCCTGGATGAGGGGGCGGGGCTCATTCTAGTTCTTACTTCAGCCCTGCCTTGGGCACAGCCACCCGCTGCGGGGGGATGTGCTTGGCGGTGCTGAGAGGCTTCAGGGTAACATTACACAGACGGGTTTGAAATCCACCTCCTGCTGTGTGACCCTGGCCCGTTGGCCTCTCTGAGTCTGGCTTCCTTCTCTATAAAATGGGGATCAAAACTGTCCTCACCTGATAGTGAGAGGGCGCACACCTGCATTCCAGGCTGGACGGGTCCCTAGGCAGCGGGGTCCTCCCCGCCCAGGGCGCATGCCCTGCACTCCCCTCCTGTCTGTCCCTGTCCAGGCTGTAGGGGAGCTGGACAGATGGGTCAGGGAGGAGGTGATATGGGAGGGGGCTCTACAGCCGCAGGTGGGTGGGGGTGGGGGGCCCACCTGAGATCAGTGTCGCCCCCAGGTGTCCTGTTCAGCATTGAGGTCATGTCTTCCCACTTCTCTGTCTGGGATTACTGGAGGGGCTTCTTTGCAGCCACCTGCGGAGCCTTCATGTTCCGACTCCTGGCGGTCTTCAACAGCGAGCAGGGTGAGCCCCTGGGCTGCCTGACACTGGCCCTGCCTGGGGGCTGGGTGGAGGGGGCTTCCCTGCTCCCCTGTGTACACCCCTTGTTCTTCCCTTCCTCTTTCTCTCCCTTTTTCCTCCTCCCTGTTCCCACCTCCTTCTGGGAGGGTGGAGGGGCTGACCTGTGTGGAGCATGAAGGGCAGGGGCCTGAGGGTAGAAGGGGCTGAGGCTGGACAGGGAGGCAGGAGCCTGATTGTGGGGGCTTTGAAGGCCAGGAAACAGATTCAGGGTCAGGACCTGGCACCCCCTCCACCCTGGCCTGTTAACCTGGGACTTGGGTTTGGGTGGGGTGGGAGCGCCATCAAGGCTCTCCTTCCCCAGAGACCATCACCTCCCTCTTCAAGACCAGTTTCCGGGTGGACGTCCCCTTCGACCTGCCAGAGATCTTCTTTTTTGTGG
>PVKP010010715.1:0-63738 GCA_004027715.1 Plecturocebus donacophilus | reverse complement strand
CTCTCCCAAGGTGGTCGGATATGCAGAGCTGACTCCCAGTGAGAATTTGGGTAAAATTGCCTAAGATCAAGTAGCCTCTTAGGAAGAAATGACCAGCCAGGTGCGGTGGCTCATGCCTGTAAATCCAGCACTTTGGGAGGTCGAGGTGGGTGGATTACTTGAGGTCAGGAGTTTGAGACCAGCCTGGCTGACATAGTGAAACCCCGTCTCTATTAAAAAATACAAAACTTAGCCAGGGGTGGTGGCACACACCTGTAATCCCAACTACTTAGGAGGCTGAGGCAGGAGAATCACTTGAATTTGGGAGGTGGAGGTTGCAGTGTGTCGAGATGGTGCCAATGCACTCCTGCACTCTAGCCTGGGCATTAGAGTGAGACCCTGTGCTCCCCACCCAAAAAGAAAATAAAAGAACTGGACCCTGCTAGTTCTCAAATTACGTCAACTAATGAAAGCAAGTGTTGCAGAAGTAAAATCACCACAGGAAAAAGGAAAATTTGAACTAGTGACCAGACCTGAGTGCAAATCCATAGCTCAGGGGCTTATAAGAAAGATTGGTTTGAACCCAGCATGGGATGGACACTGGAAGTCCCTCCAGGCCTCGTCTTCCTAGAGTGGGTGTCATGCACTGGGTACAAGAGCTAAGCATGTGTGTCTGACCTAAATCACCATTTACTATGTGCCAGTCACGATTCTAAATGCTTATTATGGATTGACACATTTAATTATTAATAACTGTATAAGGTAGTTACTTTATTAGCACTATTTTATGGATGAGGAAGATGAAGTTTAGAGATTAAATAATTTGCTCAGGCTGGGCATGGTGGCTCATGCCTGTAATCCCAGCGATTTAGGAGGCTGAGGTGGGTGGATCACTAGGTCAAGAGATGAAGACCATCCTAGCCAACATGGTGAAACCCTGTCTCTACTAAAAATCAAAAAATTAGCTGGACATGGTGACATGTGCCTGTAGTCCCAGCTACGTGGGACGCTGAGGCAGGAGAATCACTTGAACTCAGGGGTGGAGTTTGCAGTGAGCCGAGATCACACTATTGCACTCCAGCCTGGTGACAGAGCGAGACTTTGTCTCAAAAACACAAAAAAAATTGCCCAAATTCACATGGCTAGCAAATGTTAAAGCCTGTATAGAGCTCCAGATATTCCAAATAAAACTCCAGAAAGGGATGTTTCCAAAAGAAAATAAGGGAATTCCTACTAATAAGAATAGATGGTGGACCAATTGCTTAAGTGGAAAAATAAGAGGACCGTGAGCATATGAATACCTACAGCTGGAAAAATGAGGCAAGTATGGAACATGGCCCCCAAAGACCAAAGCAGGTGATGGTGACAGGAGGGCGGCTGGTATTGTCAGAGTAGAACAGGCCCAAGAGAGCGGAAGTCTGGAGGCAAATGTAGAAGTGTACAGGGGAAAGACTAGAAAATTAGGTAAAATGAAAGTGTGAAGCAGCGGGTCTGAAAGGGCAACAGAGAATGATCTGGATCAATCTCAAGTAATAGGAAGCATCCAATTTAGTTGAGGTGGTGCAAATGTGATGAGAGGCTGCCACTGTGTTCAGAAGCAGCAGGGGCCTGAGAACCAGAGATAGAGCAGGTGGTTTAAACTATCTTCTTCCCCTTATAAAGCTAATCCTGACCATCTGGGAAGGATGGTTTCTAAGGGCTTGGCAGAAGGCCTCATCTTGATAGAGAATTTAGGCTATTAGCTGCCCTCTCTGAGGAACCTAGAGAGAGGCCATGGGCAGACCCCTTAATAAAACCCTTTCTCAGAACCAAGCCTCTAACCTCAAAGCAGTAGACACCTTGAGAATTGCCTGCTCTTAACTTTTCCCCAAAGCATTACTCTGGGACTTTCCAAGACATTGAGTGCAAAACCATTGCACTAAGCTGACCTCCAGTCTTCATGGACTGGTGAAATGACAACTGACAGATATCAGCAGCTCCTCCTCAACTCTCAGTATGCAAGACAGAAATGCAAAGGCAATGCTGTTGGGATGCTAGAGAGATTCCAGTGAGGCCCTCAGGAAGCCAAGTTCAAATCTGTTCATTGGTCCCTATGAAAATTCAAGTGAGAAAGTTGCGTCTTGCTTTGGTAGGGTGGACCTGAGTTTGAGTACGGGGACTTCAGGCAAGTCCCTTTCCTACTGTGTGCTTCAATAGAGGATGGGACTAAATGACCTCTAAATTTCCTGGAGTTTGCCTATTGTTATTATTACTATTGATACCAGTGAACTGAAAGGCATGACTCATGGTAAAATACATTTACTTCTTAATTTCCTGCTGTCTCCTTAAAATAAAATCAGTTACATTAAAAGCAAAATCCCTATCCTTTATGTTTTCAAATTTATGAGTATTTCCTCTGACCTACATAACAGAATTTGGCACTGCACTTTGGAATTTCATTTCTATTACATCTTTGTATCTAGTCAGTTTTAAGTTCCAGATACAGTATTATCCTCATTACCATCACCACCACCAATACCATCATCATTCGTTATTTTTCTCAATAGCCTATGAGTTGGTTGGAAGTACGGTCCCTTTTGTCTAATTTTTTAATCCCTAAGAGCACTGAACACCATGCCTCACATGGCATAGAGCCTCAATAAACATGGTGTGAAGGACTGATGATAATTAACACATTCAACATTTCAGTCCAACAGACAACTTCAAAATTCTCTGAAGACACGGAGATCCTTTCCCCAAATGCCCGTACATATGTTGTACCTTTTGCATGGCATTCTTTGCCCTTCTTTGCTCATCTACCATGTTCTAAGATGCTGCTCAAATAATACAATAATCAAATCTTACGAACAATTAAAAAAAAACCTCTCCAATACCCCTGAATATAAAATAACCACTTTAGTAAGGCATTTCCAGAGCCTCTCTGGAAATCTTGATTACCACAGCCCACAGCCAGAAATATGCATCCCTCTTCTTGTACTTAAAAGAATGCATTATATCTGGTTGTATACTTGTCTCCTCAACCAGATCAGGGATGCTGTGTTAAAATCACCTGGGAAGCTTTAAAAAAACTACTAATGTTTGGCTGGCTCCATTCCAGATCAGAAGAATCAGGATATCTGAAGTGGGGTCTGGATATTAGGATTTTTAAATTCTCTTCAGTGATCTAATGTGCAGACAAAGTTGTGAACCTCTGTATAAAATGGTGAGGTACTAGAAGGCAAGAACTACGGTTTGTCTCTGTGAGTCTAGCTCTCAGCAAAGATTACCACCCAATAAATAATTATCAAATGAATGAACTAGGAAGCATAATAGAAATATAAAAATAATTTATATAAGTCTCTTCATACAAGTTTGTTTTAAAATGTTGTGAGATAAACAACTATATATTAATCTAATGACTCCTGACTTATTGGACAATTTTGTTTAACCATATATCAAACACGTAAATTGCCAAGACCCAACATCCAACTAAGCAGTTTTCACAATGGTGGTAAATGTGCCCTTAAAAAAAATCTAGATGGATCCTGCAAAAATATGAACATTAAGACAGTTCATTAGCATAGCCTCTAAGTCCAAAAGCTGGACCTCTAAAGCCCTATCATGTAATATAGATATATTTCAAGGTCGTTACCTCACAACTGTCAAACCCAGCCTCTTCTTGCTTTCTGCTGTGTAATTTATCCTTGAGAGTGGCATGAGAGTTTTTTATTAATTTGTTTCTCAAGCAATGCTCTCAGCTCTCTTGTAATTATGTTGCCTGTTAGTAGTATTAAGTACAAACATAGCTCTTGATTTTCACTTGTTAATTTGTCCCTCTCCTACATTTAGATATAGAAATAGATATAGTCATAAGATCAGAAAACTGCTGAAGGTCAGGAGAGGGCACCATAAAGGCCTGTATATCTTTGCCAGTAATTAATATGCAATGAACTAATGCCATATGGTAGAAAGATCACAAAAGAAGCTCTGGGTTTGAGTTGGCCTCAGTCATTTATGCTGTCTTTGGACAGTCAGCTTACCTCTTTGCAGCTTGAACAACCCATCTCAAAAATGAAAGATAATAATGAAATCTATTTCAAATGCTTAGTGAATTAATTACATGCATAAGATAGATGAGAAAAATAGTTAAATACAAACAAATATGCTAACATGCTTCTCTCATTCAGTTGCAAACATTCTATACACCCACTGTATCATGGGCTACAGTGATATAAATAATGATTATTCTTATCACCATGTTATCATAAGGATTATGCTATTACAATGAAGTCCTGGTGTCTTGTGATGGTTAATTATATGTGTCAACTTGGCCCCGGGGTCCCCAAACATTTGGTCAAACATTATTCTGGGTGTGTCTGTGAGGGTGTTTCTGGATGACATTAACATTTGAATTAGTAGATAGAATAACAACGTAAATTGCCTTTTCTAATGTGTGTGGGCCTCATCCAATCAGTTGAAGACCTGAACAGAACAAAAAGGCTGAGTAAGAAGGAATTTCTTTCTGCCTGACTGCTTTCACCTGAGGCATCATGTTTTATTTCTGTCTTTGGACTCGAACTGGAACTAGACCAGTAGCTATCTTGAGTACCCAACTTGCTGGCTGCAGATCGTGGAATCTGCCAACCTCCATAATTGTGTAAGTCAATTCCTTACACAAATCTATCTAACATTTATCTATCTCTCCATCTATCTATCTATCCTTCTCTCTCCCCCCCACTTTCTCCTTCCTTCCCTCACTCCCTTTTTCTCTTTCACACACACATACACACACACACTATTGATTCAGTTTCTCTGGAGAACCCTTTACACATCTCTAGCAATATAAACATTCCTTGGGGAGGCTTTAGAAATAACTCTCTAAATACAATATCTTATGTTACTGGAAGTGTTTTCAGTGATCATTAGAATCAGCTGGCCAGCTTAAAAACATCAATTCCCAGCCGTTAGAGATGAGATCTTCCAAATCAGTACCTCAAGATGGCAGAACCTGGGAATCTGGATTTTAACAGGTTTCATAGTAATTCAACTCACTAGCCATGTTTAGGAACCACCCAACTAAGTAGTTTGGTTGAGAGAACTAGAAACCAAAGATCTGTTTATTGTCTAAGTTTCCATCACTTCAACTTTATAGATTTTGTTTCTCTTGTCTCCTATTAAATGTAGATGAGCTATAAATATTACACACATATATATATATACACATATATATATACACACACACACATATAATTTCTACCTTACAAGATCATTGCATGATGAAAAAAAGATATAGATGGCGTGAGGTTAGCACTGGCCTGACACAAAAATCATGATAATGGGTAGTTAAATAGATTTTCCAGAATTCAGCCATGTAGATGAAACATAGAAATAAAGAGCAAATGCAGAAAAAAATTAAACATTTAATTTCCCTATGTGGAATTCCTCCTAGATGTAGCCTGCATGCTTTGAGAGTTGCTGGGTTTGGATACAGACAAGTCAAAGTTTATATGCTACTAACTAATCTGGGCCATTTTCTGGTCTAATAAATTTAAATAAGGTAGCTAATTTCTCTGAGCTTCTGTTTCCTCATCTGTAGAATATAGTTCCCATCACAGAACATCAACATCCTAGGTATTTTACATACATCCTCACTTAACATACATAACTATCCTACAAGATAAGCACAGTTGATTATCATCTGCTGTAGCTATGTTCTATAAAGTTTCACAAATATCGAACCACTGCTCCTAGGGGAAACACTGGGTCATGTTCCTGCAAGGCTCTGATCACAGCATTTTCATCAACTGAGAAATATGTAACAGGGGAATGGGCTGGGAGCCCATAGGCACCATGTTAATCACAAAAGCGTATTTAATAATTGAGGCCAGATTCATCCAACATATAATCTGAAGAATTATCTCTGATAAAAAATAATCAGTAAAGACGGAAAGGACTTAAAAATGTTTATAGGCTTTAACTCACTAACGACATTCTTAGAATCCAAAAAAAGACCAGATGAGGAAAAATATTGATTTATTTTTATGTGTTTTATGTATTTTATGTTTTATGTGTTTCTGTTTAAAGGCATCTTAATATTTTTGTTGATTCATTAACATTGAATCCATGGCCAGCAGCACTATAACTCATGCCTGAATAAAGCTTATCCAACTCATGTATTTTCTCCAGAAAGCACACCAGACAGCTTTGGTACTATGTCTAGGGGCCATATTAAACAGTGAAATTATCAATAAAATAATCACAGAAAATACTAAATATGTGACCATGAAAAGGATGCTTGTTCATAGTAAAAGGGCTGAAACAAAAAGGCAGAGAACATCACCCTGCACAACCTCAGCTGAGAACACGAAGGTCAGGTGACTCAAATGTTTTGTCACTTTGTGCATGTCTGTCGATGACCACAAAAGCACTATGAGTATAGATTTGGGATGACAAATAAGTTTCAGTAAGTAGTCAAATTTACAAATGCGGAATCTACAAATAGCAAGAATGAACTGTACTATTTTATTCACAGACGAGGAATCTGAAGATCAAAGAATTTACATCATACAACTACATAGTGGTTGAGTTGAAACTGGGTAGATATGTCTCCAAAGACCCATACTATTTCTATTATTAACACAGGACTCCCCATGTCCTGGTTATCCTAGGAAACAGAAGTGGTATGAATGGCTACCTCACAGAAAGATGATGAGGATCAAATTAAGCACCTTGAAGGTGCTTTTTAAACCACAGGGCATCATACAAACATAAAGTATTGTTACACAGAGGTTCAATTAAAGTGAGGCTATACTATTTAACACTGAGGCCAACTATAATGAACTCCCTGATTCTCCTGCAGTAGAAAGCGACTAAGTTAAGAATCAGACCTTGAGAGATTTGTGTCTGGGTAGCCCTTATACCAGCAAGCAATGACAAGGTAGTGATTCAAGCTAATTCAATGCAGCCTCAGTGGGATTGCTCTTTTAGGGTTCTGAGAGCCAAAGAAGTGCTTAGAGTATATTTTAGTTAAAAGATCAAAATGTGGGTTGGACGCTCTAAAAAAATGTTTCTGATGTCAAGTCCACTTACAATTGCTGTTCCAAAAATCTGCCACCCAGGGCCACAAAAAATCAACACAGCAGCATTAGCCAGCAGTGTGGATATTGATGAACAGGGGTGTTGTCTCGAAAACAACCTTGAAGGTATTGCTGTGTCTTAAAAGGGGAGGGGGCTGGGAGCCCACAGGCACCATGTTAATTACAAAAGGGCATTTAATAATTGAGGCCAGACTCATCCAACATAGTATTTGAAGAATTAACCATCTCTGATAAAAAAGAATCAGTAAAGATGAAAAGGACTTAAAAATGTTCATAGGCTTCAACTCACTAATGACACTTCAAGAATGCTAACAAAAGAAGATGAAGAAAAATACTGATGCATAAAGATGTTCATAGTGTAGTTGCTGCCAAATTTTAGCTTTAATAAATAATGAGTATTTGGTTTAAATAGTATGCTATATCCATACAATAAAATAGTAAGTGTAATTAAAAATTATTATTATTATTATTATTTGAAACAGAGTCTTGCTCTGTCAGCAGGTTAGCATAATCTCGGCTCACTGCAACTTCCACCTCCATGGTTCAAGCGATTCCCCTGCCTCAGCCTCCCAAGTAGCTGGGACTACAGGCATGTGCCACCACACCTAGCTAATTTTTGTATTTTTAGTAGAGATAGGGTTTCACCCTGTTGTCTAGGATGGTCTGGATCTCCTGACCTCATGATCCACCTGCCTCAGCCTCCCAAAGTGCTATGATTACACCCATGAGCCACCGTGCCCAGCTCAATTAAAAATAATTTAAAATAATTTTTAACAATACTGGAAAATAGTCAAAGTACAACCTTAGTAAAAAGATAAAAATAGGATACAAAAAAGTATGAATCAGCCTGGTGTGATGGCTCATGTCTTTAATCCTGGCACTTTGAGAGGCCAAGATGGGTAGATCACTTGAGTCCAGGAGTTCAAGACCATCTTGGTCAACATGACAAAACCCCGTCTCTACTAATAATACAAAAATTAGCCAGATGTGGTGGCAGGTGCCTGTAATCCCAGCAACTTGGGAGGCTGAGGCAGGGAGAACTGCTTGAACCCAGGAGGCAGAGGTTGCAGTGAGCCGAGATTGCACCACTGCACTCTAGCCTGGCTGCCAGAGTGAGACTCCGTATCAAAAAAAGAAAAAGTATGAATCAAACCGTGTATTACTAAACACAAGCAAAGAAACATGTTACATATTAACGATGATTGATTTTTTATTTGGGAAATTGTGAGTAATTTGTATTTACTTTTTATGTCCAAGCTTTCCACAATAAGCATATACTATTATTTTTAAGGTGAGGAGGCAAACAGTACAATGAAACTACAATCCAATTTGCTATCATGCTCCACACTCAAAAGAGTGCTTTGATCAACAGAGGCACAGATTAAATAAGATTTAGGCTGTTCATCTAACAGGTCACTGATCTGTAAAAATATCAGATGTTTTCAGATTTTTCAAATCATTTATTATTAAGCAACTAGTTGGAGTACAGCCAACTTAACTAAACAAAGAACATGAGACAGCCCCATCCTCAGAAAATCCCCTGGGAGGACCAGGGTTTTCCTCTATTCACCTTTGTACTGCCAGAACCTTGTGCCTGCAAGAGAGCAGGAGCTCAATAAATACATACTGAAAGAGTGAACATAGGGAAGAGGCTGCCCCACCATCACAGGTCAGCAGACATCAGTCTTTCATTTATACATACAATCATTCAAAAATGTATGAACCACTTACTGTATATACATATGACTAAGCATGGACATGTAATAACTGGTGAGGGTCCTAGGTCTTCAAGACATGCAATAACTGGTGATGGTCCTAATACATAAACAAATGAAGGACTTCATGCAAAAAGAAAGATGTGGATAAAATGCTAAGGAAATCCATAAGCAGAAAAAACTTCTCCAGGTAGGAAGTTCGAAGATGTCTTCCTGGATGGAGGGGAATTTCAGCTGGGCTTTGAAGGTTAAACAGAATTTGGGCATGAATGAGCAAAGTGGAGAGAGTGTATCTCAAACTGAAGTAAGTAATGCCATGAGCTAAGTCCTGAATATGAAAATGTATATGGCTTACAGAACAACAAAAATGCTTCAATTCGGCCACAGCATAGAGATGGAAAGGAAGCAGGGAGGCTGAATGGAAGCACGGAGGCACGGCTGAAGTAACGCACTGGGACCGGGTTTTGTGGGGAGAAATCTGAATGTTAAGATTTGCTTTCTTTAGTAGATAAAGGAGAGCTATGGAAAGTCTTTGAGTGGGAAAGCGATCTGTGCAGAGAAATCTTTAAGAAGATGCTTGGGCAGCAATAGGTAAAATGGATGGGAAAAATGAGGGGCAGGGCCTGAAATGACAAGAATCTTCAGTGGACAGGCATGAACGCTCAACCAGAGAAGCAGCTGGAAACTCAGCTCTTCATTTCTTCCATTACCAGGATGGCTTCAGCTCTCAGCTGCTGGATTTCCTTTAAGATACTAAGGACCAACCATTACACAAATGCTGAAACCGTGGGCTCAGCCACCAGCCCCTATATCCCTCCTCCCTCTCAGAAGAAGCTGAATTGCTTTGCAAATATATGCAGATACATGCGAATAACAAAGCCATTAACATGTGCCCTAAGCCTCTAAGGGAAAGGTTTGCTTTGATCAAAGCTCATAATGGGATATATCCAAGGGGCAGAAAAACAATATCCTGCTCAACCCAAACTGAGCTGAGGAAGGTTTAGATTCTGGAGCAGAAAGTCCTGCCTCAGTAACTGCTATTCAGCCAAATGCTCAGGTGCATGGTGTTTCTCTTCTATTCCCTCATTTCCTAAAGTTGAAATTGCTGTAAAAAAAATCTTCCCTCGCTTCAATTTATCATAGCTGCAAGTACTGATAGAAGTTGTGTGTGTGTGTGTGTAATGTGACCTTCCAAAGTCTGCTTCTCAGAGTGTGGTCTTATGGACAAGCAGTATCAGCATCATCTGGGAGAGGGCTAGTAAGGCAGAACCTCCAGCCAGACCCTAGTGCTAGTGAGTGAGAATCTGCATTTTAACAAGATGCCAGGTGAGTGATGCATATGCACATTATAATTTGAGGAGCACCAACCTAAATGACCTTAGCATCCATAATTATAATTTCCTAAGGGTCAGGATCATTTCTTACTCACCTGCATATTCCTCAGGCACAATGTATGGCACATAATAGATAACAAATAAGCCTTTGTTTCCTGTTCTGTAAATTGAGATAATAGCTGTCTCAATAGCTGTTGAGATTGAATGGAATATCAAATGTAAAGTATTCAAGCACAATGCCTGGCACATGGGTAGGAAGTGCTCAAAGTTTCTGAATTCTCCATCAAAAGCAATTGTTGATCTGTATACAAATAACCCCACATGTATGTTGAGTGTTTGGCATTTTATAAATGTCTATCCCATCTAATCCCCATGCCAGCTAGCAGGAGCTGCCATCTGTGTTTCAACAGCCAGAAAACTAGGATCCAGAGAGGTTAAAGTGCACAATCCTAATAGAGTAGACAGAGCTGGAATCTAAACCACAGCCCTTCCAATCCACCCTTCACTGTGTAGCCACCTGACCCCAATGCACCTGCCTAGCTAAAAATGTATCTTTGTGTTCACGCCACCTTCAGGGTGGAATCCAAGCTCTTTAGCATACTTGGCGTGGTGGGCACAAACTGGAAAGTCGATAGGACAATTTTACAAAAGACCCAGGTAGCCTTTCCTAGCCTGGCCCCTGCCTACTTCTCTGCCCTCAGCTCCCTCTTCCTGATCTGATCTTTCTCCTGTTTCAGGTCACATTTGTCACTCCCAAGTCCTCAGGACATTTCACATCTCCCTGGATTTACTCTGGTCCCTTTCTCTGGAATGGGCGTGCCTGGTGCCTTTGTGTTGGATAGCTTTATTTGTCCCTCCAGGACCGCCTTCACCATTCTCTATTCTGCCCTGTGCTTCTGGAGGCTGATCTGAATGGGACACAATGTGGGTTCCCAGGTCCTCTGCTTTTCAGATGGATTTGTCAGGGGATCACAGGGAAAGTAGGCAGTGAAGTCAGAATATTTATTCCCTCAAGTCCTTCCTACAAAGTTTGCACAAGCTGGCTGTATTGCTTTACAGAAGGTCCTTCTTTCTCAAGGAGACCCTCAGTGCAGGACTCTCAGTGTCCAGATTGTAATCAGTTCAGTCTCTTTCATCTCGCTTATCTGATACCAGCCTGGCTGCTATCAGATAAGCACCATACAACTTCACGTTTCCTATGGTTTCCTGCCCTCATCTTTGGAAAGAAATCCTCCGTCATTTATCCTGTTTTGATAAATGATGCTGTTTCCCATTGGGAAACTGACTGAAACATTCTTCATCCAGCAAATTCCTATGTATCTTTCAAAACTTAATCAAAGGGCCACCATCTCAGATTCATGACACTTTGGGCTTCCATTTCACAATATTTCTTACACAATACTACTAGTGTTCAAGCTCTCATTTGACTTCTTCAAGGGTAGTGATACTATATTTACTGTACTTTATAGTGCTAGCACTTAGAAAGTACTATATAAATATTTTTTGAGTGGATTAAGAGTGACATTAAATTTTCCTAAGCAAACTATTCTACCTTATGAAGACAAACAAAATTTCTACTTTTTTTTTTTGAGATGGAGTCTCACTGTGTCACCCAGGTTGGAGTACAGTGGCACAATCTCAGCTTACAACCTCCACCTCTTGGGTTTAACCAATTCTCCTGCCTCAGCCTCCCAAGGAGCTGGGACTGCAGGTGCCTGCCACCACGCCCAGCTAATTTTTTTTTTTTTTTTTTTGTATATTTTAGTAGACACAGGATTTCATTATGTTAGCCAGGCTAGTATTGAACTCCTGACCTTGTGATCTGCCTGCCTCAGCCTCCCAAAGTGCTGGGGTTACAGGCATGAGCCACTGCGCCTGGCCTTTTACTAATTTTTTTTTTTTTTTTTTACACACAAGGCATTGTTCCTCTACACTTAGAAAAATCTTTTTTAAAAAAGTTATCTACATTGCACCTATTCCAGTTACACTAGGACACATAGTCACCTTAATTATAACCCATGCATCATGCTGTAATATCCAGGGATGAAGTGAAATTTGAGGACTCTAACATTGCTGAAAGGAGTGGTGAGAGTTGTAATTTTAGAATGGCAACCAGTGATCTTGCCACCTGGTATTTGTGTCCTGATATAATCTGCCTACCCTAGATCATAGTGACTTCTTTCTAACAAATAGAGTATAGCAAAAATGATAGAAAGTTGCTTCAGCAATTACTATTTTGTTAGTGACAAAAGAGTGTGTGACTTCTGTTTCACTAGCAGTCACTCTTACTCTTCGGCTCTCTTGCTTGCTTGCTCTGATAAAACTAGTTACCATATTGGAACTGCTCTATGAAGAGGTCTTTTTGCTAAAGACCTGAGGGCAACCTCTAGCCAACAGCCAGAGGAACTGAGCCCTCAGTCCAAATGCCTGCCAGGAGTGAGGCGGAGGTTGTAGTGAGCCGAGATTGTGCCACTGCACTCCAGCCTGGGTGACACAGCGAGAGTCCGTCTCAAAAGAAAAAAAAAAATTAGTAGAAATTTTGTTCGTCTTCATAAGGTAGAAGAGTTTGCTTAGGAAAATTTAATGTCACAACAACTGAGGGATCTTGAAAGAGGATTCTGCCCCAGTCAAATTGTGGGATAACTACAGCCCCAACTAATATTGCAGCCTGAGCTAGAGGGTCCAGGTAAGCTCACTCCAGATTCCTGACTTAAAGAAATTGTGAGATACGAAGTGTTGTCACCTTAAGCCATAAAGTTTTGGGGTAACTTGCTATGCAATAATAGATAACTAATATAGATGTTTCTCTACGTATCAGTAACCTGTTTCTGGTCCAATCTGCCAGAGCTTGTAGAAGGTGAGTTCGAATTGGAAAGCCAGAAAGGAAATAAACAAAAAAGGACCAAATATTTCCAGGTTACAGTTCTAGTAGCAGTTAGCCCAGAAGTGCTTTCTTCCTATCCCAAACGAGAAATGCAATGGGCCTTACTCTGTCTCACTGGTCTGAGTCTTCCTGGTCCTCAGGGCTCTTTGGCTAAAAGTCAATTTGGTTTTGCAACCATCGGCCCTCTTCCCCCTTCTAAAATCCGAAAAGAATGAAAACCAAGGCTGTCACTTACTAAGCGTGATGGATTATCTGCAAAGCAGCCGCCAGCGATTCCTTCCCTCCATGTATGTGCATGCTGCTTCTCCGCTCAAGTGGTAGCTTTTCTTCTCCTTGAACTCGTGCCTTGTTTCGACCAATAGAAGGCAGCAGAAGTAACGCCGTGTGAAGGCCCGCAGTAGGTCTTAAGACCTTGCTGGAATTTATTTTTACACTCTTGGGAGCTCTACGACACCATGTTAAGAATTCTGATCACTCTGCTGAAGGAAAAGGCCATGTGGAGAGAAATGGGCTACTGGAGGTGAGGTACTACAGTGAGTAACAGAGAGGCAGAAAGAGAGAGTGAGCCCAGCCAACACCTAGTAGTTCCTGCCACCCCAGCTGCAGCGCCAGCCAAGTGAAAGAAGCTATTTTAGATCCTCCAACCCCAAGTGAGCTACCCCAAACACCACCACCTGGAACAATATATGCCTCATGGGCCCTCCCTTAATTGAATAGCAAGCAGATAAACAGTTTCTTGCTGTAAAGCCACTAATTGCTTGGGCAATTTGTTACGCAGCAATGGACCACCAAACTCCAAGGGACTAAGATATCGTCAGGCAGTTAGCTATGCTTTTCACCTGTACTACATTACAGTCCTTACAACACCACCTACATGGAATAAATACTGCCACCCCACTGCAGATGAGGAAACTGAGGCCCAAAGAGGATAGGTAATTTATATAATGTCACACAAATAGCAAATGAGTCAGAATTCACATCCAAATTGTTTAATCTAAAACGTGTACTTCACATGAAACACTAAGACAGCAAGATAGTGCATGGTTCAGGGCCATCATTGGAGACTGTGTAGTGTAAGAGAATGGCGCCCCCTAAGATGTATAACCAAAGGCAGCATCAGCCCAGGACTGGTGGGATAAATCCAAAGCAAGTTGTAAACAACCCCTAGCCTCTGATGAGACTTGAGGTCTATTCTCCAGTAGCCTAAGGAAAATTGCAGCATTGGGAAAAACCTGAGGTTTTTCACTGTCACTATCTCAGCTTGAAGGGCTGCTTAGAGATAGACCTTTGGTTCTTTGACTTCAAATTGTGTTTCATGACCAGGAAGATGCACATCCGTACATGGTTGTTATTAAACAGGAGCTTGATTCAACTGGTTGTCTCCAAACCCCTCTTAGCCTAGGGTGGCGTTGTAGGAATGAGGGAAAAAAAGTTGCTAACAAGATAGCATGGTAAGTGAGACAGTGAGGAAACCAGGGTAGGGGGTTTTCTGTGTAGCCTGCAGGTCCCCTAATAGTAATAACAGCAGTTACTAAAGTGCTTAGTCTGTGCCAGGGACTGTTTTAAGCTCTTTCTATTGTGTTAATTCATTTGTGCTTCACAATGACTCCATGAATAAGGAACAATTATTAGCCCTCCTTTATAGATGATGAAACTGAGGCACATCTAGATTAACAACTTGCCCAAGGTCATGCTGGTAGTTGGTAATAAGGGAGAGCCCAGGGCCGTGGGTTCTGCACTTGGAGCAGCAATGATACGTCCCTGCCACTTTGGGCTGCCCACAGGGAGGTCTAGCTCTCCTCTTTTTGTGAGCTTATGGGAGGCTAAGTTCTGGTTCTTACAGTCTCCACTAAATGGGACCAATTGTTTCATTATCTACTTTATCACAATCCACCAACGGCCTTTATTCAAAAGTGAAATTAACATTTTTATCATCATAACAGTAGTTTTGCAATTCTAGGCCTGGAAGCTTCTATTTTTCTTTCAAGAATCTGTGGTAATAAAGCCCAGTATGTGAGAAAACAGTATATAAGTACAGTATGAGTATATGAGTAAACAGTATATGGGTACAGTATGAGTATATGAGTACAGTATGAGTATATGAGTAAACAGTATATGGGTACAGTATGAGTATATGAGTAAACAGTATATGGGTACAGTATATGAGCACAGTATGAGTATATGAGTAAACAGTATATGGGTACAGTATGAGTATATGGGTAAACAGTATATGGGTACAGTATATGAGTACAGTATGAGTATATGAGTAAACAGTATATGAGTACAGTATGAGTATATGAGTAAACAGTATATGGGTACAGTATATGAGTAAATAGTATATGAGTACAGTATGAGTATTTGAGTAAACAGTATATGAGTACAGTATATGAGTAAATAGTATATGAGTACAGTATGAGTATATGAGTGAACAGTATGCGAGTACAGTATGAGTATATGACTAAACAGTATATGGGTACAGTATGAGTATATGAGTAAACAGTATATAGGTACAGTATATGAGTAAATAGTATATGAGTACAGTATGAGTATATGAGTACAGTATATGAGTGAACAGTATACGAGTACAGTATGAGTATATGACTAAACAGTATATGGGTACAGTATGAGTGAGTAAGCAGCATATGAGTACAGTATGAGTGTATGAGTAAACAGTATATGGGTACAGTATGAGTATATGAGTAAAACATGGTGGGAGTGGAGGCAGAGGTGGAGAGGGAACAGCAGGTGACAGAGATGGAGAGGTAGGCAGAAGCCAGACATGCAGAGGCTTGGAGATCCCCGTAGGGAGGTTAGATTTTTATTCAAGTATTAAGAGAGACTATTTGTGGCAAGAAGCCGAGATTCTCTTCTCCATGAATACAGGGATGGACTCTATTTCTCAACTTCTCTTGCAGTTGTGTATGGCCATGTGCCTGCCTTGCATTGGTTAAGGGATCAATTATTAGCTGACTTCTAGTCAATGGAATAAACTTCTGAGCATGGCCCATTTAAGTTTCCCTTGCCTGCTTCTTCCCACTAGGATGAAAACCCTACGATGCGTTTGCGTAGCTGTTGCTGTCTGTACTCCTCCCGCCTTCCCTTAGACCTCTATCATTTTCCTGCACACTGACTCCAGGTGTTCTCTCTCTCCCAAAGGCTAGCACCTGCATCTGCTTATTATCAGAATGCCTTCAGGATGTCAGAACCCCCTTTGCCTGCACACACAGATTGCTAGAGACACCTGGGAAGGTATTTCTCCTTAGAGGCAGATCTTAAGCAATGCATGGCAGGCGTGAGCTTAAATGCTCTGACTCCCTTTTTTGATGAGGGCAGCTCTGAGGTGGGGTCTGTGCTGTCTCCATATCTTCCCTTATGGCAGGGGTCCCCAACACCAGGGCTGTGGATGGGTATAGTCTGTGGCCAGTTAGGAACTTGGCTGCACAGCAGGAGACAAGTGGCAGGTGAGCATTACCACCTGAGCTCTGCCTCCTGTTAGCTCAGCAGTGGCATTAGATTCTTATAGGAGTGGGAACTCCAGAGTGAACTGTGTATGTGAGGAATCTAGGTTGCATGCTCCTAATTAGAATCTGATGCCTGATCGAGATTGATCTGAGGTGGAACAGTTTCATCCTGAAACCATCCCAACCCTTCCATTCCCACCCTGCTCCATAGAGCAATTGTCTTCCATAAAATCAGTCCCTAGTGCAAAAAAAAAAAAAAAAAGTGGTTGGAGACTGCTGTCTTATGGGATTAGGCTAAAGTTACCTCTGTGGGGCTTTGGTTGGTACCACACCCTAGCTTACCTTCCTTCCTTTCCATACCTGACTGTGTACTTCTGTGTCACTTTTTCCTGGGAAAGCTTCCTAATAGGTCACGTTCATATAAATCTCAGTTTCAGGGTCTGCTTCCAGGAAATCTGACTTGGGATGGTTTTTAAACTAGGTGTTAATGGCCCTGAATAACTCCTTAGAGAGAGGCAGCCCTGTTGATTAGTCAATCTACTCACTAATTCAGGTCATAACCATTGTGTATGAGCCATTATGAAATTTTGGATCCCTTTGCTACAGTAGTTAGCCTACCCTAACTAATACACTATAAAAAGCCATTAAGCAGAAGACTGACTTGATATCTTTTATATTTTAAAATGAATATATGACCCTCATATGGAAAATGAATTAGAGGGAGCAAAAACCAAAAATGAGGAGACCCATGAAAAGGTTCTCATAAAAGTATATGAGACAGTTGACATAGCTTCTAAGACTTAGGTGGAGGGAGTTGAGTATGGACATTCCAGGACACATTTTGGGTGAAAAGGAGAAAACTTGATAATGGAAGATTGGAAGGAATTCAGCTTGACTCTTTGGTTCTGGATTGGTGACTAAACAGCCTCCACACAACGTACAGATCACCTTGTTATCTAAGTACCTGAGTAGAAAAAAAACCTGTAGTGCTATCTTGGTTCATCTCACATCATTTCTCTTGCCTTTTTTAAAGGAAAGAGAAAAGGAACCACTTGTGAGTCAGGGGTTACCAACTGAACACTCAGTCATGACTGTGGTTCTTCACCAGGGCTTCCTCTTACCTGGGTTTAACAACCTTCTTTTTTTTTTTTTTTTTTTCCAAATCCACAGCATGCAACTGGCACTCAAAGAGAGACTTACCCTGATGGTGTGTTACTGGGGCCAGGATTTAAAAACTGCACGTGAAACAGAGCCCCTCCGTTCTTGGACAGCAAGCCTCACATCAGGATCTTCAGGATAGTGCAGAGTTGATTAACATAAAGGGAAGTCTCTGCTCCCAAGGAAGCAATGACCAGCTGCAAATGATGAATGATAACACTTTTTCTCCCAAAGCTTAATACATGTAGAAAGTTAAATACGTGCTACAAATAATCTCAAAAGACCAATGATACTTATTTCAAAGCTTAATTTTGTGCCTCCAATTCTCCACCCCTCAACAGAGATCACCCTATGTATATTCAGGTCTTCATTTCTTACTGGCCATCTCAACCCTCTTGCTTTCCTTAGGGAGCCTCCACAGCCTGCCCTGCCCCTTACCCCAACCCTACAAAACCCTGGCTCTGTTAACTACGTCTCTTTACTTTCTGTACTTCTGATGCTTTGATGTCTGGGGCCTTGCTGATACTGCAGACTGCTGCTCAGTTCCCAGGGGTAGCTAACTTCTAGAGATAGTAACAAACTCTCTCAGGAGCTCACCTTTCAAATGCTAACCAATCTATCCAGAATCCTTACCCCAATCACCTCCTTTATCCACGCTAGCCCATTTATCCACCTGCCCCTATCACCTGAGCCAGGAAGCAGACAGTAGGGCCAACCTCTATTCCCCAGAGCCTGCTAAATTATTCAAACCAGCCAAACTGCCTCACCTGTTCCTTCCCACAGAACCCACAAGAAAGGGCCAGGCACCGTGGCTCAGGCCTGTAATCTCAGCACTTTGGGAGGCCAAGGCGGGCAGATCAAGAGGTCAGGAGTTCAAGACCAGGCTGGCCCACATAGTGAAACCCCCCCATCTCTACTAAAAATACAAAAATTAGCCGGGTGTGGTGGCAGGCACCTGTAGTCCCAGCTACTTGGGAGGCTGAGGCAGGAGAATTGCTTAAACCCGGGAGGTGGAGGTTGCAGTGAGCTGAGATTGTGCCACTGCACTCTAGCCTGGGCAACACAGCAAGACTCTGTCTCAGAAAAAAAAAAAAAGCAAATGAAACCACAATAAAGGCTCTTGCTCAGGGTCCCCCTTCCCTCTACTTCCCAAGCAATCCTGGTGCTTTGAGGGTGCAGCAGCCCTGCCCAGACATGGTGCCTTGTCTGGGGTCTGTGACTGTAACAAGCTATCTTTTCAACAGCAATCATCTCCTGATCTGTTGGCTTTGCCATACCAAAATAATAACAAAAAACCTATATTTTAAAATACTTGTCTCCCTCTCAGAGCCTTCTGTCCCATCCCAGGTCTCCCACACCCTTTTTCAGCCTACAGGAGTTTGGGATCTGAGAATATGGTCTTTCCCCAAGTCATTGCACCTGGAGCCAGTAAGAGGCAGTGTGGCCCAGTATTGAAGGGTAGAGGGTCAGAATGCCTGGGCAACCTAAGGAAGATTTCCTCACCTCTTTCTGTCCCATTTTTCTCTTCTTTCTACAGGGATAATAAAAGTACCCATCTTAAGAATTTATTGTCAAGATTGAATGAAACAATAAATATGAAGTGCTTACGAAAGTGCTTGACACATGGGAAGAACTATGAGTTGTCAATATTATCCATCATTGTTAGGAAGTGAAGAGGAACAGTGCTAGCAAAACTAGCACTAAAAAAAAAAATCTAAAATTTTACCTATTGCTTCCCCAGTGCTTTCCACATGCATAGAATGAGGGGTGGGCAGCAGGGAGGAATAATTGCATATTCATAAGCACCTCCAACCAAATTAATTGATAGGGCACGATAGTAATAAAGGGAATTAATTTCCATTTTAATAACTTCACATGCTACATGTTAAGTATAGGTCCATATTACCAATGGTCACCCAATTCCCCTTTGCATCTGTTCCGTGTTGATTATGATGTCAGGAAAGCAAAAGTTAAATCCCTTTTTAAGGAAGAAAAAAAAATCTAATTTAATAACATTGCAATCCTGTTGAAAGCATGATTAAATCTTAATAAGAGTGGAAGGATGTTGTGTTTCATGTCTATCCCTCTTGAAGCCCTGGCAACTTGTTCAGGGATATAGACGGGGTTGTCAAAGGACTTCACAGCCCAACCCTGGTCTCATCTGCCGGCATCCAAGACGCAGCAGAAATCTCTGATGGTGCTGACACTTCTATTTTCACTTTTCTCATCCTGGTGTTTTTTCTCATTAAAGCAGTTTGATTCTGTAATTTCTACCAGTACAGATAAAAATAAAATGACTCCCAATTTTTATTTTGACCTTATA
This sequence comes from Plecturocebus donacophilus, assembly GCA_004027715.1. Classification (NCBI taxonomy): domain Eukaryota; kingdom Metazoa; phylum Chordata; class Mammalia; order Primates; family Pitheciidae; genus Plecturocebus; species Plecturocebus donacophilus. Next base: position 43,808 of record PVKP010010715.1, on the reverse strand, counting down.
AAACCGTGTAATTGGTTCAGAACCTTCAGGCTAAATGAGATTCCTGTGGATTGAGAACCGTGGACAGAGGAATCATAGAGTTAAAAATATACCACATGTCCAGATAGAATTAGCTCATAAACTAATACTCTATTTGAATGTACAGAAACTGAAGTCTAATGTCAATCTTGTGAAAGTTTAGTTTCTGATGTATTCATATTTTTTCTCTTCAAAACAAACATAACAGCTCAAAGTGCAACAAAAGGCATCCACCTCAATTTGCTCTTCTTTTCCTGAATCTCACGACTCTCAAAGTCCTAATTAGCTACAGGATTGTGTCCAACCTCCTAAAGGTTGCATTTGGGACCCAGGGACTGGCTCTTGCTGAATCCCCTGACCTCACCTGTTCCCGCTTCGTCAGCCCCTGGTTGCATTACAATTCCCCAAACAGCCACACTGGTCTCTAGCTCTGCACCTTCGCAAGTCCATTGCTGTCTATCTGAAATACTCTCCTGCTAATCTTTCTTCCGAACCCACACTCTTCCTTTGAGAGTTATTTCCAGTGTCTCCTCATCTGAAAAGCCTTTAATGTCTTCCTCAATGGTCCTGAGCAGACCCAGGAACCCAGGCCCTCTGTGCTCTCACATAATCTTACACAAGCCTATTACAGTTGTCAAATTATTGTGCTGTATTGCAATGATTGGCTTACTTGTCTCTCATCTCTTTTAGGCTGAGCTTATTAAGGCTGGAGTCACATCTTTTCATCTCTATGTTTCTCTACACAGCATCTAGAAAAACACTTGGAATATACTAGGTCCCCAGCATGTGTTTGTGGGCTGTCCCATAAGAGTCAGACTTACACAGTGTATATTGTGTTTCAGCCACAACTCTGAGCATTAATGCACATATACTCTCATTTAAAAACCTCAACACCCAAGATCCTCTTATTACCATTCCTGTGTTACAGTTGCAGAACCTAGAACATTGTGAAATAGAGTAACCTGCCTAAGCTCATACAGCTAACAGGTGTCAAGAGTATACAGTGCAGACTCCAGGTCAGTCTGGATGCAGAGTGCAGGTCCTTAAACACTACCCCACCACCCTCAAAGAGGGGCCTCCATGACAATGCCTTGGGCCTGGAAGCTCAGATTTCTCTAGCAATCTAGAATTTGCACTGGCTTCCTGTGTGCTCTAGACTATGAAGGATTAGGAAGCTCATCGGGGCTGGCTGAGAAAGAATGCTTTGATCAACTAGCCACTCCCAGAGTCAGAGCCACAAAATAGTACCAGTCCCTGATTGCTGGGTGATAGGCCATACATATCTGCTAAGAAAGGGCTTGTTCCCTACATTACCCTCCCAGTTTAAGCGTCTGCGTGATTTGGACTTTGGATGATTCATAAATAGTAGAAGCCACAGATATCGATCCTTATCTGCCAAATCTCTTCCTTATTAAACATCGCTGGCCAGGTCAGCTCCATTCTGGGAATAATTTTGCTTATTAACCTAGAGTCCTGTCTCAGGTGGCTGTTGGGTTAAAGAGCAAAGGAAATGGAATAAAAGCACATAGCCATGCATAAAGAGAATCTGGCGTATTTAAATACTTACTTCTGACAAACCCATGATTGGATTTCTGATCTTTGGAAGCGAGTTCCTACCTGGACCTTCTGAAGCAGGTATAATTTAAAGGCAGTCTTTTAATGGTACCACATTTAATAAATAGAGGCTTTTAAACTGTTTAGTTTTACTTCTCTTTTTGAACCTCCAACTCTTAGGATATTTAGCAAACACTTCTTTGATATCTACTGTGTATCAGACGCTGTTAGACACTAGGAACATAGAAATGAATAAAAGCAACAACAGCAAACGCCCATAGTTGCCAGTTATTAAGTTTCTACTGCATGCCAGCCTTTCAAGGAGGTTGTACACACCCAAAACTACAAATATTGAGTGATAGTTCCATACTGGCAACATGTGCTTTGTGTATTGAAAACACAAAGGAAAAGGAAGGTGGTGGGGGCAGGGTGAAATCCCCTTAGGAAGAAATAGATATTGCCTGGCACAGAGGCTGGGAAATGATACTCTAGGGCGAACAACATGTGCAAACACCATTCACATGGAAGCATAAAATAGCATCGTCAGTACTTCAACACACCTGAAACTCAGAGTTCAAGGCAGAAAGTATTGAGAGACTTAGGAAGGAGCAAAGATATTAGAGGAGCTTACATTTATCTTGAAGGCAAGGGGCACCACAGACAGATTTTAAGTGAGGTGCGCAGGTGGGCGAGGTATTATAACCAGCAGATTTGCATTTCAAAATGAGCAGTCCATTTACTACACTCTGGGGTGATGGACTGTAGCCAGGAGAAACTAGAAGCAGAGGTTCTAAGAGCAAAGGTGCTGCATGCTAATAGCTGAAATGTGGTGTGTAACATCAGCAGAAAAGTTTATCTATCAAATTCAGTACAAAGGATTGTATAAAGGAAATACATGCAGATCAAATGTCCTGACAATATATTCCAGAAAAAAATAAATCACCAAAATGTTAATGTATAGCCGCGGTGTTGCTGTTTCCAAACTGTTAACACATGGTAGTAAGAAAACAGGTAAGAGACAAAAATTTTCTGTCCGTTTTGAGCCGATCTTGTTAGTGACATTTGCCCCATCTCTGTACTAATTTATCAACACGAAAAGTACATCACAGAGCATACATAAACAGGGGTCAAGTGATATAATTTCGTATCAGAAAATGAATGCCTTTAGATACTATAAAAAACAATTTGGATAATATATTTCTTCCACTTCTAGTAGAATTTCAAGGTAAAAAAAAAAAAGTTGGTAGAAACTTCAGAGATGGTATAGCCCAAACCCTTTAATGTATGGATTGCTACCTGTACCTCTTCTATTTCCACTGCTTGTAGTGCTTTTTCAATCTGATTCATCTGACAAAACCCTCCTCGCCTATGACCCATGATGTTCTCAAAGTCATTACTACTCTAAAGTCTTCTGTGAATCTCACAGAATTAATAGTCACTTCCTCTTTAGAGCTCTGGGAGTAGTAGTTAATGTCTGGACTTTTCTTTTCTCATCTATAAAATGAGATCACTATTATGCCATGAAATGAATACTTGACAGAGTAAAACAGAGATGATAATCACAACCTACCTATGTTTTTTTTTTTTGAGACAATCTTGCTCTGTTGCCCAGGCTGGAGCAATCTTGGCTCACTGCAACCTCTGCCCCTGGGTTCAAGAAATTTTCTTGCCTCAGCTTCCTGAGTAGCTGGGATTATAGACATGTGCCACCACACCTGGCTAATTTTTGTATTCTTAGTAGAGACGGGGTTTCACCATGTTGGCCAGGCTGGTCTTGAACTCTTGACCTCATGATCTGCCCGCCTTGGCCCCCCAAAGTGCTGGGATTCCAGGTGTGAGTCACTGTGCCCAGCACAACCTACCTATTTTATAGCATTGTCAGATGTGTCAATTACCTGTATATTTAATCTCAGATCCCTTCTGTCCTTCTTTGAAAAATGTGCAGAAAGCAACATTTCCTTAGCTTCTTTCTTCTTGAGTTTCTGAGTATGTATTACTAATTTGAGGCTGTGGGAGACTGGAGACCAGAGGAGGAAAGAGGGGCAGGGTATTTTTACCCTTGGCTCTCCTGGTTTGGGATTGCATCTCCAGAAATAGTAGCATCTGGTCCAGGGTTCCTCTGTGGTTCTAGCTTCTGAAGGTGACCCTGGTCTCTGGGGTTTGGTGGTACCGCCTTCTTTCTCTAGTCCTCTAGCCCAGGTTACAGTGTTTCCTCCTACTGCTACTCTCTAGCTTGTCTCAATATCCTTCTTTCACTTCTTAGCGCTTCCATTGTGTATCCAAACATCTCTTGTGTTAAATCATCCCTGTTTGAAATACCTAGAGAGATTTCTGTTTTCTGAGTGTCTCCTGTTATATTAGACAAAGAGAAAAGGAGAGGAGAAACAACTAACATAATTGTTGACAATGTACTGTGTAACAGGCTTTTACTCTGGGCCTTAAATTCATAATTTCGCTATAGCATAGTGGTTAAAGTTACAAAGTTTGTCAGAGAGACCAGACTTCAGATCCCAGTTCTGACATGTACTAACTCAGTCTTACCCAGTTTCTACATCTGTCAGTTAGGGATAAGAGTAATATTTACACATAGAGTTGGGAGAATTCAGAATCATATGAATAAAAGCATTTATCACAGAACCCAACACACAGTACTCAATGTTTGTTATTAATAACAAATACATAATAATAACCTAAACATACCTATAAGGCTGGTATTATTAATATTCCTCATGTCATGTGAGGAAATCAAGATTCGTAGAAATGAGGTAATATGCCCAAGTCACATAGCCAATAGAGAGATGCTAGGATTAGAACTCTGACTAGAAAATCTGTTTTTATCTACTATACAGAATGGGCGTACAGATGGAAACATACAATTGGAATCTATGTAAATATAACATATAGTTTATGAATATAAAGCTTAAATTATCTGGCTCCCTCATTAATTGCATTTTTGTTAGGAGCAGAATTTGAGAGGATCCAGAATCCTGACAAACCCTCTCCTGCAGGCCGACCAACAGCCCTATAAGCACAGCAGGTTGCTCAGGACTGGCAGCAGGAAGCACTTGCCACTGGGAAGCCACACCCCCACTCTGACAGTCAGCTGGCAGGGGCTGTGGAGTGGGCCTCACCTTCTCATTACTGCCATGCTGAGGGGGTAAGGGCTAATGGACTGCTGGTCCAGAGGGACGGTCTGTAGCTCCGTGCAGCTCTCTCCACAGCATCCAGTCCTGAACCTGTGACCCCAACTCTGTGAGCCGGGCCATTACCCACCCTTGAGACTGCTGGCATTAAGATCCTCTCATTACCGGCCATGCAGATTGTTCCCGGCGATAATGAGGTGGCAAGAGAAGAAACCATCCTGGGGAAACTTCTGAGAGCCAAGCCTTCCACAGTAGATGAGTTCCTAACCTGCCGTTTTAAAAAATGTCTCTCCAAATTGCCAGGAATATTTTTTTCCAGGAAAACTTTGACCCTTCTCTTTGTCTTTCTTCTTAGACTATGTGCTGAAAGAGGTAGAATTCCACAGTCACTCACCCCTTTCTTCCCTTGCATCTTTGTTTTGATCTTCATCTTTCTCTTGCCTCCTTTCTCTCCCTTTTGATCTCTTTACCCTTTTCCCCCTTTGTTCCTTCTCTTTTTTCCCTTTATTCTCCTATCCCTTCACACAGCATAGCAATCCAAGCTTTGGAACAAAATACATTACGGGTCCAAATTCCAGCTCCGCTCTCTGATAATTAGGGATATGGGCAAGGTTCTTATTTTTGGGGGGGAGCTTCTGTTATTTATCTGAAAACTGAAACTCAAATTTTCAGGATTTTAAGATTATTAAATGACTTTATTTATAGAATGAGGCCTGTAAGGTACATGGGCACAAAACTGGCACAGAATAAATCCAGGTACCTTCCTGTATCCAGCAAGGCTTTATTGAGTTGAGTCTGTGTTATATGTAAAGTCCTGTGGTAGAGACTGGAAATAAGTTTTGGTTTCTTCTCTTAAGGAAGTTTCCCATTTTGATACTGATGAAAAGCCAGGGAATTGTGGATTTTCTTAAACTAAAGATAAATACTTTTCCTGGTAGATATCAAATATCCAATTGGATATAACTAACTTCTTTTCTCAAAGCTAAGCCAACTGAGGCAAAGGACATCATTGCAATTAAAATGTTCATATCGTACAAACCATTTAGTTGGGTGATGTCTTGTCCCTCCCACAGGACACATTTACAGAAAGAACTTGTATTTTGTTGTTGATTTTATTTTCTATTTTTTTTTTCTAAAGTAGGATTATGAACTACTTTAAGGCCCTCTGAAACTAGGAAGGATGTGAGTGAAGTACAATGTCTCACCATTATTTTTATTTGCATTTTTAAAATTACTAGTGAGGTTGAACACATTTCCATATTAGTTTCAGGGTACTTTGCTAGAACTTGTTTTACAATTTTAATTGGTTGCTGTCCATCTGGTATCGTCTCTACTATGCCACGAGCTTCCAGAGAACAGAGCCTGAGCAGCACCTGCCTTTGTATCCTTGGTGTGGTGCAGTAAATAAAGCATGTCAGACTGACTGGAGGCTGCATAACAGCACTCCTGCCATGTGCCAGCCACTGGTGCTGGGGATAGAGGGATGGGAGCTCTCAGAGGTACACTCTGTTCAGTGATACCTATAATTTCTGTGCCACTCACTGAGTGGAGGAGAACTGCTGTTATTAGAAACAGGTTCAAAGCCCAGCTCTGCCACTTACTGGTTGTGTGACCTTTGGCAAAGTTCCTGCATTTCTTTGAGCCTCAATTCCCTTAGCTGTAAAATAAGGACGAGCTCCAAGATCCCTCCTAATACTTATCAAGACATGATATAGGCATAATACATACATAGCCTGAAAATAAGACTCAAACTTTAGTTATTTTTGAAATTCTGTTTTATTATGCCCTGGATTGTGTCAAGCAGTTTCATCCAAAAGAAATATAGCGTGGGCTATGAATGCAAGCCACATATGTCACCTTAAACTTGCCACTTAGCCACATTTAAGTAAGTAAAAATAAATAGGTGAAATTCATTTAAATACTATATATTTTTAATCCAATATATCCAAACTGTTATCATTTCAACAAGTGGCACTAGGCACATTTCAGTTGCCCAATAGCTGCGTGTGCCTGGACAGCGTGGTTGGTGTGAAGTGTGGCATCGGGGAGGTGGGTCTTCTCTGCTGCTGCTGCCCTCCGGTAGATATACAGGTGAGTGGCAGCTCACAAACGGCAGGTGTGGGTGCAATGAAGCCACTAGCCCATGTGTCCTACTAAGCTTTGTCATTGCCCCTTCACTCCTCTCATTTAAAGCACAGATACTAATTTTGATTTTTTTAACCCATTCACTTGTTTATGGCTAAAGATTCACTAGTGAAGGTAATCACATTGAATCATGGCACAGTAGAATATATGAAAGATCTTCATGCAGTTCCATACATGTGAGAAATATGAGTTCCTCTACTGACACTCTCTCAGGCCAGGAACTTTGCTAGGTCACCTCGCTAACTGAGTTGAAAGTCCAGTCAACAGCTGTTTATCTGGCATCCAAGGAGAAGGAAACATAAATAACCTGAACTATTTTTGCACTTCTTTCCTATGATAATTATGCTCAGAGTCATCCAGAAACCACATTGAAAAGTTCTGTGGGGCCTTCTGCGTCATCAGAGAAGGAACTGATTGTGTTTGGTAACTTATAATTCTTTCCAAATTAGAACCAAGTATATGACATAGGTTGTCACCTGCTAGTAAGTGGAGTATTTGATTAGCTGGAGAAGTTTATTTTGAAATACAAGAAGGAACATGGATTTTGGATCCAGACTTACATTTGACTCTTAACCATGTCATTTGCTATATGACCTTGAGTTTGAAATTTAATCTCTTTAGATTTTAGTTTTCTTATCTGAAAAACAGAAATGATACCTCACTTCATATTCTTTGTATTACTGTTTATTCAATAGATATGTATTGAGCATATATTATATGCCTGACTTACCCACACATGCCCACACACACATAGATACAGCAGTGAACAAAATAGAATCCACCTCTCCTTTCATGGGGCTTTTAGCCTGGTAGAGAAAGAAATTATTTTGAAGAAAAAAAAAAAAAAAAAAAACCACTGGTATTTGAAAAGGGGACATGCAGGACACCATGAAAGCAAGAAGTTGGGAACCTTATGGAGTCTAAGGCATGGCACCCCAAAGAAGTGATATTAAATGGACATTATAACAATGAGTAGAGATCATGAAGATAGAGGGTTGTATGGAGAGGGATAGAGGGTGGATAAGGCAGTATGCTAGGCAAACAGAACAGCATGTGCAAAGGCTCTGAGTTAAAAGGAGCATAGATTAGTTGAATATCTGAAAGCAATTCAGTGCAGTACAGAAAGACCAATGAGGCTGAAATTTATGGGGCCAGATAGAGCAGGCTCTTGTGAGCTTGTAAGAGTTTGGTACTATATTTGAAGAGCATGGAGCTATTGGCAGATATTAAATAGGAGAGTAATATTATATTTCTTTTTAAATTCTTTCTGGCTGTGTAGTAAGACAGGTGTTCAGTTATGGTAGGGAGAACAAAGTGTAGGCTACACTGTAAATAGAGGTGAAATATGATGGGATTTTGGACTAGACATGGTAGTGTGATGAAGAGAAGGAATTAATCATTAATCTAAGGAACATTTAGGTAGAAGAAAATAATTAACCACATTGTTTTATTTTTTACATTTTTAAAAAATTTTTATTTCTTTTGAGATGGAGTCTTGCTCTGTCATCAGGCTGGAGTGCAGTGGCATGATCTCAACTCACTGCAACCTCTGCCTTCCGGGTTCAAGTGATTCTCCTGCTTCAGCCTTCCAAGTAGCTGGGACTACAGGTGTGCGCCACCAAGCCCAGCTAATTTTTGTATTTTTAGTGGAGATGGGATTTCACAATGTTGGCCAGGATGGACTGGATCTCTTGACCTTGTAATCCACCTGCCTCAGCCTCCCAAAGTGCTGGGATTACAGGCGTGAGCCACTGCACCTGACCAGATTGCTTTATTTTTATGAGTTGGTCAGTGGCACATGGTTGATAGATTTTGCCTTGCTGTGCTTTTCCTAAGTAGCTATAGTTCATTCAGCAAATACTACGGATGCTCTACCACATGCTACATGTTGTTCTAGGTATGGGAAATGCCACGATGTCTTACTCTATTTTGTGTTGCTATAAAGGACTACTTGAGTCTGGATAATTTATAAAGAGAAGAGATTTATTAGGCTTACAATTCTTCAGTCTGTACAAGAAACACAGTGCCAACATCTGCTTTTGGTGATGGCCTTAGGCTGCTTCCACTCATTACAGAAGGCAAAAAAGAGCTAGCTTGTAGAGATCACATGGTGAAAGAAAAAACAAGAGTGAGTGGGGAGCTGCCAGGCTTTTTTTTTACAACCAGCTTTCATGAAAACTAATAGGGTAAGAACTTACTCACTTCCAAAAATGGCTTGGCTGGCTCATGCCTGTAAATCCCAGCACTTTGGGAGGCCGAGGCAGACGGATCACCTGAGATCAGGAGGTCAGGACCAGCCTGGCCAACATGGTGAAACCCCGTCTCTACTAAAAATACAAAATTAGCCAGCTGTGGTGGCATATGCCTGTAGTCCCAACTTCTCAGGAGGCCAAGGCAGGAGAATCACTTGAACCTGGGAGGCGGAGGTTGCAGTGAGCCAAGATTGTGCCACTGCGCTCCAGCCTGGGCGACAGAGTGAGACTTTGTCTCAAACAAACAAACAAACAAATGGCTTAATCTATTCATGAAGGTTCCACTCTCATGACCCAAACATTATTCAGTTCCAAAGCTGCTTTCACGTGTTCCACTTTCTTTACAGCAAGACCCCACTCTTGGTTTTCTGTCTTTTTCTATTTTGTGTTGCTATGAAGGAATGCCTAAGGCTGGATAATTTGTAAAGAGGAAAGGTTCATTTGGCTCACAATCCGGATGTCTGGAAAAGTTCAATATTGGGTATCTGGTGGTCTCAGGCTGCTTCCACTCACGGCAGAAGGTAGAAGGTGAGGGAGAACTCATGTAGGCAGAGATGGCATGGTGAAAGAGGAAGCAAGGAGGTAGTGAGTGCCCAGCTCTTTTAATTAACAGTCAGCTCTCGAAGGGACTTTAGAGCAAGAACTCACTCACCCCTGCGGGTGGGCATTACTCTATTTATAAGAGATCTGCCCCCATCACTTAAACACCTTCCATTAGGCCCCACCTCCAACACTGGGTATCAAATTTCAATGTGAGGTCTGGAGGGGACAAATATCTAAACCATAGCAGATAGTAAATGAAAACAGACCAAAATTTCAGCCCTCATGGAATTTATATTCTCTTGGAAATATAGTAAAGATGATATATGAAGGTAGGTGCCACATGGTAAATACCAAAAAATATGGATTTACTTCCTTCTTCCCTTTTCTAGTTATGTCAGAGAAACCCAATTTGTATATTTACATTTAAATAACTCTGTGAAATTATCCTGCAACCTAAACCAATGCCGTATAACTAGACAAATTTTGGGATTCCCGTGGTGTCAACCATACTGGCTGTTGATCTGTGTTTGGAACCTACTTCCTGTCTTATCACCTAATCCACGGTCCCACATTATGGCCTGCTAGTTATTTTCACCTGTATGCTATACTGAAGGGAAGAAGTTAACAAGCAAGAATAACACTGAAACTAAAAGTGCTTTCTTTTTGTTGAACACATACTGGGCATCAGCACTGTGCTGACTTCTCTGAATCACAATTCTAGGAGTATGGCATTAGCATCCTTGTTTCACAGATAAAGACACTAAGTCTTGGAGTTTCCAGGGATGAGAAGTTGCTTCTGTCTGAATAATTAGCAATCAATTTTAGCTGCCTTTCTCCTTCCATTTCCCTGCCAAAAGAGATAACAGAGTCACTGCTGTATCTACAATTTTAAAATTCTCATGGATTAAAGACTCTACCAGTGCAAAGAGTTCTTTCCACTCCTCCATCTTTATTTCATAACCTCATCCATTCATTTTTGGTCCAGGTTTCTTCCTTTAGATCCATAAGGCATCTCAGATTTTATATTTCAGCCAACAGACATGCATGGGAACACAGGATACTCTATTTAAAAGCGTGGACCACTATATTAACAAGAAGTATTTACATGCTATGAGTTGAGAAACCCACATCTCCTAACTGTAATGAACGAAGGGCTGCCTGCAATGCTGCTGGTTACAGCTAGACATAAAACCCATTATCAGCTCATTGGCTGTTTGGACATAAAACTGCTTGGTCCTACAAAGATATTTCCTCACCATAGGGATAAGTTTAATAAGAACTACAGATGATAGTAAAAAGCACATTTATTTCCTATAACCTACAGAAAGTCTTTATTGCATATAGGATAAATAGCAGGCCACTGTGAGTTACTGGTCTGCAATTCCACTTAGGAGGTTTGGGGCATGAAACACAGTGGGGAGAAACTGCTATTTTAAAAATGCAGGACTAGGAACTGGAGGCCCATGAGAGGAGGAAGATGAGTTTCTGTGTGAAAAGATGACAACCCGCTGTCAAGCAATGGTCCAGCACAGCGACATTCATGCAGGCATGGGCAGCCTCTCTACTCAGCAGGAGGTGGCCTGAGGCAAAATTACTAAGCAATACAAACATTATCTTGCCTCATACTTAATGATTTACAAAGCTATACCATAACCCATCTTTTTACTGGACCCTTACAAACACCACTGGAGATAAGAAAAATGAGGACTCTCATCCCCATTTTACAGATGGGAGAGCAATGTTCACGTGGGACAACCAGGATTTCAGAATATGCTGTTGAATCATGCAGAACACAGACTGTCAAAGACCACAGGCTCTGCAGATCTGGCTCCTGTTACCCCTCTGATCTCATCCCACTCAGTTCCCAGCATGCACATCCTTGCTTCTTCTCAGATGCTCCAGGCATGCTCTGGCTTAGAGCCTTTGTACTTGACCTTCCTTCTACCTGAAACCCTCATCTCCTGGGTATCAGAATAGTGTCCTCCCTCCACTCCAATCAGATCTGTGCTCACATATCACCTTTATTGTACTCTATTTCCATTTGCAACTGCACCCCAGTGCTCCCTATCTCCCTTTTCTGCTTTGTTTTTATCCATAGCCCTTATCAATTTCTGACAGTTAGTATATTGCTTTTATTTGTTTACTATACACTTTTCCCATCAGAATGTATGCTCCTTGAGGGCAGATAATTTCGTTTGCTTTGTTTATCTCTATACATTTGACCAGTGGTGGACATACACTAGATGCTCAGCAAATACATGTTGAATAGATTAATATATGCATCAATGATTAGTACTATAGAAAATAAGGATGAGCGGTCACAGGCCTTCAAGAAGGGGTCTTACTCTGTCACCCAGGCTGGAGTGCAGTGGTGTCATCTCGACTCACTGCAACCTCTGCCTTCTGGGCTCAAGTGATCCTCCTGCTTCAGCCTCCTGAGTAACTGGAACTACAGGCATGTGCCATCACATCCAGCTATTTGTTTTTTTTTTTTTTTTGTATTTTTTATATAGACAGGGTCTCCATAGGTTGTTCAAGCTAGTCTCAAACTCCTGGGCTCAAGCAATCCGCCTGCCTTGGCCTCACACAGTGCTGAAATGCCAGGTGTGAGCCACCACACCTGGTCTCATGTGCATTCTTAACATTGGGTTATGTCATCTTGCTCATTGCAATCTAACTTTCCCATTTTCTGGTTCTCAGGCTTTACCTTCTCATCAATGCTGCAGTGCAAGACGTCTTCTGTCTGATCCTCCAGATCCATGCTCCAGGCTTCTCCAGCCAGCCCAGGACCCCAGGATGCTATCCATGTGGGCGGTACCCATGGGCTGTCTTGTTCTCTTTTGTCCTCTGGTTGAGGTAGGGCAACAGGGTCTTGATAAGAGACCAAGTTAGAGTATTCATTCTGTTGGCTTCCTCCCTATGTGGTCACCTTGGGATGGCTACCTTTTTCAACCAAAAGTCACTGCTTTGCTCAAGGTGGCTTCTTCATAGGACTTTCTGGTCTTGGTTCCAGTACCTGCTCCCTCACCCACACCGTCCACATCCAGGAGGGGTAGCAGCCCTGCACATTGCTCTATCTCATATGCTTTCCCTATACTCTGCTCACTTAAACAATCCCCTCATTAAAGCCTCTTTGAATTACTCTAATCCAAGTGTACCTTCTATTTTCTACTAGAACCCTAATTGATGACACCATTTGTAAACTCTGAGCTCTGATTTTTCCCTCTGGCCTCACTCAACCTGATTCTCCCTCTTTCAAAGGGAGCGTGCATCGTATATATGTAAAGTGCCTACCACAGTTCTTAATACAGATTGTAAGTTTTCATGGATATTTTTTAAATTATGAATCCCTTCAGAATCTCGTTCTAGTCTTCTTTTCACCTTTATTCATTTCTACTCCCGTTGGCCACCCCCATTGTACTGGGTTGAATAGCATCCCCTCAAAATCCATGTCTACCCAGAATCTCAGAATATAACCTTATTTGGACGTAGAATTCTTGCAAATGTATTTAGTTAAAATGAGGTCATATTGGATTAGGGTGGGTCTAAACATATTGAATTAGACCAGTAGGGCAAATTAGAAACCAACCTAATCCAACAACTGTTGTCTTTATAAGGAGAGAAAACAGAGACATGGACATAAGTAGAGCAGCTATGTAAAGTCAGGTACAGAAACTGGAGCGCTGCAGCTGCAAGCCAAGAAATGCTGAGGATTGCTGGCAACTGCTAGAAGATAGAAAGAGGCAAGGAAGGGCTAGTCGTGGTGGCTCACGCCTGTAATCCCAGCACTTTGGGAGGCTGAGGCAGGTGGATCACGAGGTCAAGAGATCGAGACCATCCTGGCCAACATGGTGAAACCCCGTCTCTACTAAAAATACAAAAATTAGCTGGGCATGGTGGCACACGCCTGTAGTCCCAGCTACTCGGGAAGCTGAGGCAGGAGAATTGCTTGAACCCAGGAGGCGGAGGCTGCAGTGAGCTGAGATTGCGCCACTGCACTCCAGCCTGGCACCTGGCAAAGGAGCAAGACTCTGTCTCAAAAAAAAAAAAAAAAAGAAAAAGAAAAAAAGAAAGAGGCAAGGAAGGATTCTTCCCTAGAATCTTCAGAGAGAGCATAGTCTTGCCGACACTTTTGTGTTGAACTTCTAGCCTCCAGAACTTCAAGGGAATACATTTCTGTTGTCTTAAGCTACCCCAGTTTGTGGTATTTTGTCACAGCAGCTTTAGGTAATGCGTATACCCACCAACTCCACAATGAGTGCCTACAGTGAACCTGGAGGTCTTCTTCACCTCCAGCTGCTGGCCTAGGCTGCCTTGGGGCCATCCTCTCACTTGTTCCACTTGACCACCTCCTGCTTGTTTCCTCCCATTGTGCCGCCTTAACTTGAGACTTCCCCTGACCATTCAAGTCTAGCTTAAGGAAGCCTCTCTTCTGAGTTGCACAACACTCTGTCTTTTTGCCATCACAACACCTATGACACTGCACAACAGTTGCAACACTGTTATGTGCCTGGTTGTAACACCATTTATTGCACTGTAGGATTTGTGAGGACAATCCTCTCCGTCTTATAATTGCATCTGTCTTATTCTTAGTTGTATTATGGGTGCTTAGTATGTGTTAATGCTGACTAGTATTCATTAAGCGCTTATTACATACTCAGTATCATTCTAAGTTATTTGTATTAACTCATGTACACCAACTTGCCACCCTATGAATTACGTTCTATTAATTTTCCTATTCCATAGTTGGCTACAATGGAAAGCACAGACTGAGACATCTGCATTATTCTTGGCATTCTTCCAGGTGCACTTTGCAATTCTACCAGCAAACCTCACTGTATGATTTCAGTTTCCAAGTGCAAATCCATCTTAGCCTTACACTCATTTACGCCATCCACTTCCACTATATCAGCCATGCTCGGCTGTTGCACGGTGCAATAACTCTCTGCCAGGCTCTGAACAGTTTTCCCAGTCATCAAGAAGGTGCAATTGATTCAAAATGTTAATATTTGCTCACCACTGAGACCATCCGGGGGCTTCATCACTCATAGCAATGCCACTCACTGGAGCTACAGAAGTGCAGGGCTCTTGAAGGCTATGCATGAGCTGATAAGAGATGCAGGCTTCTTGGATAAGCAAAATCTCATCAAGGAAAGATGTGCATCCTCTCCCCTAACTTGAGCTTTCTGGCATACAGATGAGAAGTGGTTTAAAGTAAAATAAATGGAAATTGGATATCTGCTCATGTTATAGAATTCTGGAGTTCCTGAATCCTCACACATTCATTAAACTATCTTGTATATTAAATATGTACTAAGTGCCAGACTTCCTGCTAGTTGCCAGGAACACAACACAAAATAAAAAGAAGGCTTTATTGTACCCATCTTCCTGCCTTCAGGTAGGAACACACCGGTACATCCATGGCCAACTGCTCAATCTCAATTCCTTTAAGACAACTGGACTGACTCACAGAGAAAAGGGAGAAATGTACCAGGGCCATTTGCAGCGAGGATCTCAGCCCCACCGGCTTGCTCTGCACATAGCCCTGCCCCTACCTGTCTCCCTCACTGTGTCCTCTCTCTTAGCATGGGTAGCTATTTTAAGATCCTCCTTTTGCTACCCTGGGCTGGTCACTGCCATTACATTTTCCTTGAAAGCAGCAAAATGGAGTGGCCGTGAGCACTAGTTCTGAGCCAGGCGGCCTGAGTTGAATCTATCTCTGCTATACTCTAGCCGTGTAGTCATAGGAAAGTCATGACAACCCATGTACCTCAGTTTCTTCTTCCACAAAATGGCCACACACATGACAATCCCTACTTAAGAAGGCTGTTGAGACAATTGAATGAGGTAACAGGCAAAGTGTTTAAGACAGTGCCTGAAACACAGTAACCATTCAATAAATGTGCTAGGTAATTCTGTTATTAATGTTGTTATCACCTGGTTGATGCTGGATACACACATGCTACTGTAAATCTGGTCATCTATTTTTATTTATGCATATATTTTTCTTTTGTTTAGCAAAGGTTTATAGGTTTATCCGCTAGCCACAAGACACCATTTAGGAACTACGGGGGCTACAAAGGAAAATAAGATGCAGTCCTCAACTTCAAGGACCACACAGTCTAACGATGCAAACAAGCAAGACACAATTAAAAACAGCCCAGTGCACTACATGGAGGGCTTTATATGCTTGCCATTTTCAGTCTGCCCAATAACCTCATGAAGTAAGCACTCATCATCGTCGTCTTCATTTCACGAGAAGTCACAGCGAGGCTAAGCAATTTCTCCATGATTACATAGCTAGGAAGTGGCAGAGAAAGGATGCAAACACAGGCAGTCTGACTCCAGAGGCTGCGCCCACAGTCCCTATGCTAGGCAACCATCGTGGCACTGACAACTGTGCCAGAGCTTCCTGGGAGCTCCCGGGAAGGCAGCACAAAGGAGAATGATTTCTGACCGATGAGCAGAATTTTTCATGTAGTTCAGGGGAGAGCACACCAAGCCAGGAGGAGCAGGCTAAGCAAAGTTGGGAGAGCACACATCCGGGGAAGGTGCAGTCTAGGGATGCCAGAGGCTGGCCTCTGCGTGGGGAGAGCAGCAGAGTAAGGAGGAAGGGTGGCAAAGGAGCCAAAGGTCAGGTGCGCCCAGGCTAAGGAGTTTGCACATCCCTCATAGGCAGTAGGGACTCACCCGCTGAATGATGTGGTTGGATCTGCAGTTTAAGAAGAAAACCAAAAGCCAGCTCTCTCCAACAGGCTGATATGTTCTCTCCGGGTTCTCTGCTGTCTCTCTAAGGTAAGGAGGAGGTACAGAAGAGAGACAGAATCATGCCCACAGTTTATTTGTATTATGGTCTGTGCTGCAGATAAGAGTACAGAGATTCTTGTAGATAGGCCAGTTTTTCACCCCAGATTTCCTTCTTTTTGCTATATGGCTTTGGAAAACTCACCTCATCTTTCTGAGCTCATTTGCTCCCGAGAGTAAAGAGTGACTGGTGAAAGCCACCTCACAGGGCACATAAGTGGAAGGATAAATTGAGAAAATGCAGGTGCCCAGGATATTTTATTTCCCTGACAGTCCTTCTGTTGCTGCCCTTTCTGCACCCTCTGCAGTGTTTTCAGGGTCTCTTGACCCAGGGCCCATAGAGTCCTGGCCTGTGAACAGAGAAGCATGTCTCAAGTGTTACAAGTGAGTGTGCACAAGTCCCAGGGTTTAAACTGCCAATTCTCAGCTGCCTGGGCCAGCAGCCATGGGCTGTTAGACAAAAGGTGACATTAGCCTGAGCAGTGTCTTCCGTGATTACCTTTGCTCACACACCTTTTCCTGCCGTGACATCACATTACAACATGGAGCATCTGGTTCCTGGGCAGGGGAATGCCACATTCTAACTGTGGGAGGACGCTGTTTGGGGAAGCCAGCCAAGCCAGAGGCTGCCTGCCTCCCTGCTGCCTCCTCCAGTGCTGCCAGCAAGAAGGATGAAGAAGGAGGAAGAGCCCTGGGTCCTCAGTGCCTTCACCCCTCCCTATGGCAGGGGAGAGGATCAGTCGTGGCCAGAGCAGAAGATGCTCAGGTCTGATGTGGACTCAAGAACGTCCTCACTGCCCCATTCTTTCACATCCATGGGCTCAACACCTCAGTGTATGAGAGAACATGCAGTGACAAGTCCACAGGCTTTCAAATGAAAAAGACCCAGGGCTAAGTTCTAGCTTTGAAACCCTGAGCAAGTCACTTAACCTCTCTGCGGACGTACCCTAGGGTCATTGAAACAAAGTACCACAAACTGGGAGTCTTCAGCAACAGCATTTACCATCTCACAGTGGAGGAGTTAGAAGTCCAAGATCAAGGTGTTGGCAAGGTTGTTTCCTTCTGAAGGCTGTGAGATGAATCTGTTCCAGGCTTCTGGTAGTTTTCTGGTGACCCTCGGCACCATTTGGCTTTTAGAAGAGTTATACTGATCTCTGTCTTGGTCTTCACATGGCACTGCGAGTGTGTCTGTCAAAATTTTCCTTTTTATAAGGACATCCGTTATACTGGATTGAAATCTCTTCCCTGCCCCAGTGGCTTCTCTTAAGTAACTCTATCTGCAATGACCCTATTTCCAAATAAAGTCACATTCTAAGGTACCTAATGTTAGGACATCAACATACAAATTTGGGGTGGGAGGAGGGGTACAACTCAACCCGTAACATTCTCTAAGGCTGTTTTCTTCTCAGAAGAGTGAGAGTAATAAAGGCTGATAAAGCTTTAGTATCCCCATAGGGTTTATTGTACCTCATAGGGTTGTGTGAAAGTTAAATGAGGTAGGGAATGTAACTACCTGACAAAGAGCAGGTGTCAGTAAATGTGATTTCCTTTCCCCAAGATGGAGAGAGACTGCTTTTCCATGTAGTTAATCTGCTATTCACAAATTAACTGAGCTTAGTATCTACCCTAAGACGCCCTTAGTAGGAATTTAAAGGTCATCTAACCTAACATCCATCTCAAATAGTAAAGAAACTGAGGCCAAAAAAAAAATCATTTTGCTGATTTAATGACTAGCCTTGGGCTAGAACTAATTTTTCTCCTTGGAATAAGAAGCTATCTCATCCAGGGAAACATATTCTGTATTAAAATATCCTATATATAGCTCCTCACTGCCCTACAATAACACTCATGTTTTGTCTTATGTAGCTTAAGTGGTCTTTTTCAATCTTTCACATAGCCGTCATCTTGTTTGGGATGTTTTGCACAATGAACACAGGCATGGATAACTTATGGCACTGGACAGATGAGGAAACGGAGGCTCAGAAAGCTACAGGGCTTGGTAGAGGTTATAGACCTCATAAGTAGTAAGACAAGAATTAAAGTGCAAGTCTCACTACAGCTTGTCCAGAGCTTTCTCCGCTATTTCATGGTTTTATATGTGGGTCTTAGTTACCTTTAAATGGCAGAATCTCATGCAAGATTCAAGGAGGGCTTCTTGGGAAGGCCCTGGCTGCCTGCCTCCACTATTCCAGCTTCCGAGATCTTCCATACAACTATCCTTGCTTCCTCTTTGAAATATCCATCTTTCATCTGCTGCTCTGCTGCTCCACAGAATCCATAGTCACAGAGCAAGACATGGAGAGACATGGCAAGCACCCCAGGTTCTGCTCCTGGTGCAGGGTGAGAACACTCAGTACGGTGCTAGAAATTCCAGCTCTGATGCTTCATCAGGTGAGGCATATGACGAAGGGCCTACCTAATCACCCAGGCGACTTTCTAGTTTGAGAAAGTTTCTCAGCCCTGAGACGAGTAGATACTACGCACCATGCTCACCCTCACATGGGTGGGTCTGAAAGAACATGCATCGGGATCTGGGTGAGTCATTGGCTAGAAATGTTAGGAAAACACACCAAGAGACAACTGAATGTGAACATGGATGCCTGATAGAACTGAAAAGTCAGAGAAGGCCAGAGCCAAACTCAGCATATGAACTAATAACTCGGATGTATCAATCAACTGACTTATTCATTCATCCATGCAACACGTACTGATTGAGGGATTACCATGTGCAAAGCACTCTGCTAGGCACTGCCAGGCAATGAGCAAGACAACATGGTCCTCACTACCTGGGGCTCTCTGGCCCTTCATCATAGAATGTCCGAAGAGGCCCATTCCGTTGGAACCAAAAACCTTGTTTTAGGAATAGGAAAGAACAAAATAATTACAGAAAATAAGGCGAGCAGCAGAGCCTCTTGGCTGCGCTGGGGTCACAATGCTGTAAATAACAGAATGTTAAAATGGCCTTGAGGTACAATAACTGAAGAGGGGTGCAAGTCATTTCATGATGTAAGAAAAAAAAATGACACCTTTACAACAGCTGCAAATTATCCTTGCTATAGGAAAAAATCATAGGAAATGTTTCATAGGAGCAAGGATCCTTGTACATAACAACCTTTCAGAGAGGACTCTGTAGATCACAAGCACTAGAACCTAAAGTCCAGTGTATAGTCCAGGCTCCCACCCTTGCCACAGGCTCATCCTGTGATAGGCAGAATTAAGATCATGGAGTAGAAAGAGTGTCTATTTAGAAATCAGAGAACCTGAAGGCTAACATCTATTAAGCCCCTTGCAAGTTAGATCTTGGCCAAGCAACTGGATGGCTCAGAGCCCTGGGTTTTTATCTGTAAAATGGGCATATTCACAACAAAAAAACACCGAGATCCCACTATGAGGTCTCTGTGCTTTCCCTGCATTAGCTCACCTAATCCACAATGTAATCAATCCTGTGAAGTAGGTCCTAGGTTATCACAATCGGAGAGTTAAAAAAAGCCCAAGCAAGTTGCCATTTCTACAGCTGCTAAGTGGAAAAGTCAAAATTGGTGCTCCATAGCCTGCACTCTTAACACCTTTAACAATAATAATAACGGATTCCCAGTGACAAAGTGAGGAATATATGAAATTGCATGTGTAAAAGCATTTGTTAAAAATCACAAAGTATTGCATACAGATGAGGGGGTTTATTATTTCTTCCCTCCGAGGGCATGAATAGACTTACAATAAGCCAAAGAAATTTCATTTTAAATCCTGCTCTCCTTTTATTCCTCAACTGTTACAGTAAAATGAGGGTCTGGGGATTTGGGGAAACAGTCAGGAGCCAAGGAACCAGCTATAGAGATATGAGATAGGGAAGAAAGAACCATGGGGCTTCATAGCGCACACAATTTGCAAGCTGATGTACAAACTATTTGCTGGGACCAATTACTCTCATCTTAATTAATGAACACACAACCCACAATCTGTCTGAGAAATGCAAAAAAATATGGCATGTGTTTAGAGGCTGCAGTGTGCCAGCCACCAGATCTGGAAGCACCTTCCTCAGACTGCTGGGTTGGGAGTCACCATGGAGACCACATTTTAGCATCCTAAGGACACTGAAATTCAGTTCAAACCACCTCTTTGAAGTGCCCATGTGAAGCGCTTGCTGTGTGGCTGGCAGTGGGTTAGGTGCAGTGGAGTGCTTAGAATAAAGGCAGCCCGCTCCCTGCCCTAGTGGACAGAGGAAGGATTGCTCATCAATCCACCAGCCTTGATTTTGTGCCTCTAGTCTACTCAGTGTGCGGTACCTGCACTGCAGGGGACTCCAAGACTGAGACCACAGGCTTGCTTTCCAGGCATTTAACTTGGACAGTTGGTAATGACAACAGATTCATTTGCTGAGGGCTTATTTTGAATTAGGTGCTATGTTACCTAAAAGAATTGCATATGTTATCTCATTTTATTCTCACAACAACCTCACAAATAAACTGACTCTTAATTGCTAAAATTTATTGAGCACTTATCCTGTGCTGTGCATGCCCTAGGCCAAGCACTGGTAGTTCCCAGGATTTGAAAGCTTGTGCAAGATCACTAATAAGTGTCACAATCAGGGTTTGAACCTAGGAAGATCAGCTTCGAATGCAGGGTGAATTTAACCATTATATCATAGTATATTCATTCAACTTATATTTACTGAATCCCTTTGAGGAAAATAAGAATCTTATATTTTAGCAAATTTCAAGTATACAATACAGCATTATTGACTATAGTCACCATGCCATGCAATTATACCTCAATAAAACTGGATTTTAAAAAAAAGAATCTTATATTTTAGTAAAGGGAACAGGGAGTTCATGGAAACAACAATAAACAAATTCAGTTCATGGCAGACTCTGATTTGTAATGAAAAGAAAATGTACAGCATGAGTCGATACAAAGGTTGAGAATGGAACAAGATGGTCCCCTCCCAGCTAAGAAGGTGCAGTGGCCATGGTCACAAGTTGGCAAGCTCTCCTAAAGCAGATATCAAGACAGAGTAGTATGCAGGATGTATATCAGCATGTGTGGTGCTCTTGGAATCCACATCTGTGGAAGGGGAAAAGGAAGCAGGGGTTGGCAGAGGAAGATATCAAGCTGCAGTCCAGGCCAGGGACAGACTTGGCCAACCCTGAGGGGAGGTGTCCTGAAGCTTGAAAAGCCATACAGAGTTGTCCTGATCAGATACCTCCACAGCAACAAGTTATTGGATGAGGGTCACCAGAGGAAGGATCTGACCTTGGGCAATCTCAGAGAAGATCAGCAAGTGCAAGCTGTCTTCCCACTGTACTCTCAGCAGCTGAGCCAACAAGTCCCTCTTTGAAGCAATCTCTGGATGGTACCTCAAAGTGTCCACCACAAAGGTGATAGTAGAGGAATCTCTGAGGCAGTGACAACTAAGCTAAATCCTGAATAAGATGGAGAAGACCAAGTGATAATGAAAGAGGCTCAAAGCAGTCTACACAGGAGGGTACAAAAGGCAGATACTCAAAACAACAAATGAATAGCATGAGACACTGTGATACAGAAAAGGAAGTGGACACAACTCCAGCATCAAACACACAAGCCAGGGGTAGGGGAAATCATGCGCAATGTAAGTATTTATTCAGCATGGCCTGTGGTTTGGGGTTGGGAAGAGAGACTAATTTGTTAGGCTTAAAACTCCCATAAACTTTTTTATGTTATAGTAATTTTATGAATTTAATTAACCACAACCACTCCCAATCAACAGTGTGTGGCTGTTAAAAGTAACAACAATTGCAAAAGAACACTGACTTTATGCCAGGCCCTGCTCTAAGTGCTTTATTTATATTAATTCTCATAATCTCACAGAACCATGTGAAGTAGGTGTTATTTTATAGATGAAGAAACTGAAGCATAAAGAGATTGAGTAACTTGGCCAAGGTTGCATAATGAGTAAGAAGTAGAGCCAGGCTTCAAATTCGGACACCTGGGCTCTTGGGTGGCACCTTTGCCGAATGCACTGTGCTGTGGTCCCAGGTGCAAATCCCTGGTTGTATTAGTAGAGGCAGAGTCCAGCTCAAGGTGCAAGAGTCTTGCTCCTCAGATACCATGAGACACTGGAATCACTTCTTTTTCACCTGTCCATTTTCTACCTTGCAGTCTGACTGACCTTTTCAAAACATGATTGAATGACATCTTTCCCTGCTTAACACCTTCAGTGACTCCAGGTTTCACAGGATCAACTTATCTGGCACTCAAAGCTCTGCAAGGTCTGCTCTGGCCTCGCCATTCTCCTTGTATCCCAACAACTCATCAGGGACTTTGCACATGCTGTTCTCTTCACCTGGAATGCTTTCCCCCTTGTCTCTGCTCCCCCTCAGACTAGCTCATTCCTCTCATCACACAAGGCTCAGACCCTCTTGTTATTCTGTCTCATTACACACTTCGTTTTGCCTTTATAACTCTGAATATAATGTTAGCTCCTTATCTGAGTGATTAAAATCACAAATTAAATCAACAATGGTGTAATTTGTTGTTTAATGTCTATTTTCCTGCTACTATGTAAGTATGATGAAGAGAGGCACTCCCACTACCTAGCCCAGTGCCTGGCATAGGTTAGGCATTCGTCTAACGCTGTGGAATGCAAGGGTGAATGAATGAGCTTCACCGATAAAGTACGTTTGTTCCGAAGAGGGAGGTCAGAGTAACTACCAGCTCTGACATCCAGGTTTCTTGCCCATAAACAATGAGCTCTCCTTGTATAGTTCTTGTGTGGTTAAGTATTAATGTGCCTGAAACACCTAGCAGATTCCAGGAGCTAGCATCCCATCAATAACTGGCATCTATAATCAATCTATCTATATTATTTTGTTAGGAGCATTAAAAAAAAGTAAGGGAGATACAGTCTATGGGTTAAGAGTGAGAACTCTGTAGCCAACAATCTAGAGTCAAATCCTAGCCACACGTTTACGAGCTGGGTTCATTGCCATCTTCTTTTAGGTCTCAACCAGGTCATCTGTACAATGAGTGGGGAGTAATGAGTGTTTCATACACATGCAGCTGCTGTATTAAAATAAATAAATAAAGCATTTAGGACAGTGCCTGACACATAATAAGCTTTATCTCAACAAATTGTATATACTATTATTACAAACAATAAGGTAGCATGGAGAATTTAAAGGCAGATTTAGCCATGAGGAAAAAAAGATGAGAGGATAGGAACACAGTTCTCAAACATTTGAAGCGGGGATGCCTAGGAGGACAGGTTTTCTACTGTGAGACTCCAGAGGGCAGAGTAAGAAGCAAGAAGGTAAAATTCAGGGAAGGCTCACATTGGCTCCACGAAGAGCACTAGTGCAGATGAGATGCTGGACAAAACAGGAAGTATCTCATCTCTGGAAGAAGGCACATGGAGGCTGGCAGCCAGGGGTGAAATGGAAGCAAGTGGGTGGAAGGCTGCAGGAGAAACCCTCAAGGGTTCTTGCATCTCTATGATTCCGAGGTAGTAGGCTTCTATAATGCTTTCAAATCCCATGCAGCTATGTTTTCTTTCTTTAATTCACCTTCATATAGTGGGGAAAAGAATGTATTCAATCACTATTTGTCAGAAACATAGCAGTGCTCAAAAAGATGTCTGTATAGATTGCAGGAACATTTCAGAACCTCAAAGGCAAGTTTACAGATTAAAAGCACCATGATCTCTGACTCTCGGGTCCAATGTTCTTCCAAATTAGACAGTATGAGAATGGGTGGGAATGAAGAAAGGCAAACTGCACCTCTCGTGTGTTCACTACTGTCACTTATGCTTGCTGTGACACACAACACCACAGTCTCCTTGGGCTTCACAAGGCTTTCAGGGCTCTGACCCTGCAGGGATGGGTGTGCAGAGTTCATCCTTTTTGCGTTAGAAGAGCACACAAAGACATGTTGAAGGAGGTTATTCTGGTAGGCTCAGGCATGCCATATGATGGCTTGTCAAATAGTAATATGCTCTTGTATGTATCACTCTACAGTACATAGTACACACTGTCATTCCATGTAGACTTCAAAATAATTCCATGAAGTAATTTTTATTCACTCGTTAAATTATCCAACATGTATTTGTTGAGCACTTATATCTATCTATTACCCGCTTACTGTATACCAGGTGCTGTTTTAGGTGCTCACCAAACTCACCCTCTTAACCTCATACTTGAAGAAACAGACACAGAGACTATGTATGTCCAAGGCCTCTAGCTGAGGAACTATTCTCTGAAACAATAGTACTTACTGTCCTGATTTAATAACAAAGATGAATAATTTTATCTACCATGATTAGCGTAAATAACAAGAATTATAACTATCATTAGTATTGCATGGTTTACCAAGAATACATACATAAACAATCCTATGCAGTGTGGAGGGCAATTGTCCCTATTTTAAAATAAACATGCTACGACCCAGAGAGGTTAATTAACAAGTCCCAGTTTGCCCAGACAGCGAGCAGACAGAAGAGCCTGCTCTGAGACTATCACTGTGTGTCCTTCAATGCATGTTCAGCACGACACACCTCATATCAACAATTAATTGTCTCCATATTTAAATAATATCTTACATACTCTATTATTTAATTGAATCTCTCCACGAATCCAATGAGATAAAAAACATCCCCATTTCAGAGCTGGGGAAACTGAGGCTCAAAAAGTTGTCAACATGTACTAGATATGTGGAGGGCTCCGGTCAGACTCGAGACCCACATTTTCTTATTCCAACACCCATGCTTTTTTCATTAACCCTCCCTGCCAAATATCCACCTATAATTCCTCTTGTGGAGAAATAGAAAGCTGCTGCCCTTGCCCACGGAGTCAATACCCCAGGCATTCTCTTTCTCTTCCTTCCAGCCATCCCAGCCCAGAGATTTTGGGGAAGCAGCATGCAGAGAAGCTCATGCCTTGCTCAGTACTAGGCCAGGCACTTGGGGACCCAGCCATCAGGGAGCTGACACAATTTCAGATGCTTGCTGCCCTAATTACTTGATGATCTGTCATCACAGAGATAGAATTGGGATGTGGGGAGTGGCATTCTGCTTTTGCCTGGGCAAAGGAAAGACAGATATAAATGCTTCAGTTTCAGTTTACAAGAGAGAAATCTCCACCAAAGCCTATAATCAATCCCAAATGTTGGTTCAGAAAGCAGGACAGAAGGGAACTGGACACTTGTGGGGCATCTGCTGTGTGCCAGACCTCATGCTGGCAAACATGTCACACAGTACAGGCATTGGTGGTTCAGTCATCACAACAGTCCCATGAAACAGCGATAAATATTTGCAGTTTATAGGTGAGGAAGCAGAGGATAGTAGTGGTGGATGAGCCAGACAGCTGGGGTAAGAATGGGGCAAACTTAGTCTTACTCCTGCAGAAGTCACAGAATGGCTTTAACCAGGAGCATGACTTAGTTGGAACTGTTTTCTAGAAATACTGCTCTGCTGCAGTGAAGTGAGTTTATTTGAGAAGGCAAAGACTGCAGGCAAAGGAGGATGAAGTACACTGCATAAGATGGGATGCAGGCCTGTGGCTAGGATAGGCTTGTGAGGAGTGGCTAGACTCAGGACTCATCAGGATGCTGAATCTGCATCTCTAGAAGGCCAGCGGAGGTCCAGAAGTGGGACAGGAGTGAGGAGGAGGGAAGGTCACAGTCAGGCTGGAACACAGGTCTCTGGCTTGTGTGACTGGATGAATGGAGGTGCCACTTGCTGGTGTATGGCAGGCTCCAGGGCACAGATGATGAATTAAGTGTAGAAATGTTGAGTGTCTGGTGCCTCGATCCAGGTGGAGACACCCAGTTCACAAGTGGAAGTCAGGGTCTGGAGCTCAGGAGAGAACCTGGATTATAAAGAAGCCACCTGCATAGCCTTGGTGGTTGCAGCCAGGGATGTGGAGGGAACGGCTATGAGAGATGTAGTGTGACATGGGAGTGGGGAGTAGAACAGAGCTCCGGGGACATCAAGAAGGGCCTTTTCAGAGGCTTAGCGAGAATGGCCAGATGAGCAGGAGGAAACAAGGAGAATCTGCATTTGCTTCTAAATAACGAAGTCCTTTTGTGTGTTGTACTCTTGAAGAAGTGAAGGGTGTTGTGAATCCAGCTGAGGAAGCATTATGTCTGATGTGATCTGTACTAGCCTAGGAGAAAACACAGTATGGATGGGGAAGGTCCAGAATCCATGTGAAAAAGAAATACAAACTCTATCTCCATCAAAGGAGTATGGTGTGTGTGGCGGGGGAAGGCAGGGGGCGAGGGGGAAGACTGGAGTTCCCGGGGCTTGGCTGCTAAGAGAAGAGTGAGCAAGGACTGTGCTGTAGCTCCTCCAGGTGTCCGTGCTGAGAAAGGCCTGTTGTCATTGCTTTCTGACATGGCATTGATGTTTGGCTCACCAGGTGATGGCAACCAAACATGGAGGTTGCCTTAAAGCATTACCCTGAGTCTGAAGAATGAACACGCGGAAATGATGCTCATTACAAGGTAAAAAAAAAAAAAAATTTTTTTTTGAGACAATGTCTCCCTCTGTCACCAGGCTGGAGTAGTGGCACGATCTCCGCCTCCCGGGTTCAAGTGATTCCCCTGCCTCAGCCTCCTGAGTAGCTGGGACTACAGGCATGCACAACCACGCCTAGCTAATTTTTTGTATTTTAGTAGAGAAGAGGTTGCACCATGTTGGGCAGGATGGTCTTGATATCCTGACCTCATGATCCGCCCACCTCAGCCTCCCAAAGTGCTGGGATTACAGGCATGAGCCACTGCACCCGGTCAACCAGGTAAGTTTTACACAAGGCTTGAGGTTCATGCAGAAGCTATGATTTTGCCAGCACGATAACTGAGACAGTTGACTCACTACTCTCCTGTATCCTTCAAAAGCAGGAACAGTCAAGAAATGCATGTAAACCCACAGAATCGTAGGATCTCAGGACTGGAATGGACCTGAATTCTCATTTTTCTAATTGATAATGGATTTATTAACTTGTGAATTCATCATTCACTCTACAAACATTTGTAGAGCATTTATTATTTCCAAACACTATTCTAGGCCTGGGTGATTCAACAAAGAACAACATCAGCTTTAATTCCTACCCTCGTGAAGCTTACATTCTAGTAAGTTTTAATTATCTACCTTTTAACTTTTGCAAGTTCCTTACTAGAATGTTAAGTTCCTTACTAGAATGTAAGGAACTTGCAAAAGTTAAAAGGTAAATAATTAAAATACGCCACGTTAGATAGTGAGGAGTACTCCAGAGTAAAACAAAGCAGAACAGGGGATGGCAAACATTGTGGGTGGGGTGCGTGGGGTGCGGCAGTAGGGAAGGTTTTACAATTTTGAATAAATTAATAATCCTGAACTCTTTTTGTGGTATCTCAATGAATGGTCTTCCCTCCTTACATTTTTTTCACACCCATTAGTTAATTTGATGCTTGTTAAAAAAAAATATTTGAGGAAGACAAATACTGTCATCATCAGAGCAAACTTATTAAATATTTATTTTGGGCCATTCATGGTGTTGACTGGTCCACAAGCACTGTCTCATATTATCTTCACACCAATAAGGAGGTAGTTACTGTCATTATCCCATTTTATAAAATTAAAACAACGAAACAGAAGCAAAACCCCAGTTTTCATCCTAGACTCAAAGCGCAGTCCTGCCACCTACCATCTATATGACTGTAAGTGGACTGCTTAACTTTTTCAATCCTCAGTTTCCTCATATGCAAGATGGGAATAACAGGACCTCACCCACAGAGTTGCTGTGAGAATGATATGGATGACAGAGCAGGAGTCAAATCAGATAGATCTGTCTGATTCCAAAGAACAAACCTTCAAGCACAAACTATCCTGACTCATTTTTTGAGATGAGAAAATTGCTGAGCAGCAGTGATTACAGTAATGATAAGCTTACAACATTGAGGTGATCATGCAAAATCTCTCTAACTCAGTAGCTTAAGTGATCGATTTAGACAAGAACAATAAAATCCTTTACAGTTTGCAAGCCTTGAATTCGTGATATAGCTGTAACCAAAGGGAAAGCAATATATAACATCAGTATTTGACGTATATATATATCATCACAATTTTCCAGGTTTCCCACTTTCCAGATTTGGTTGCTTCCTATAGGTAAGCGTGTGTGTCCATATGTACACACAATGCTAGCCATGATAATAATTGCTAACATTTCTGTAGTGCTTCCATAGTGCAGCGTAATCCAAGCAGTTTACTCATAACTCATTTAATCCTCACCAACCTTAATGAGGTAGTTACTCTTATTTTATTATTATAGCTATTTTATAATGGGGAAACAGAAGCTCAGAGAAGTCAAGTAACTTACCCATCACACAGTTCTAAGTGGTAGAACTGGCATGAAATCCCAAGCATTCTGATGTCATAGGTCCACATTCTTGATGCCTATGCTATACTGAGCTAGCTGCATTAGCCAAATAACCATGCTTTGTTTATTGCTCTGCCTTCCTACATACGGCACTGTTTGCCTGGAATACTGTTCTCTTCTCTCTCCTCTTTCCACCTTCCCAACTGATTAAATCTCATTTTTCCCTTGGCATCATCTCCCCTGGGAAGTCCGCTCTGACTCTACCCACCCTCAATTTCCACTGTGGATGCTCTCTCCTCTTCTCTGGGCTTACAGAGCACCCTGTGCCAACCTTTATCATAGCACCTGAGTAGATAATAAATATGCTCTGTACTTGTTTTCCCCAGTGCTCCCTACACTAGACTGTGACTTCCTTTAAGCCTAAGACTGTATCTGGTAGAATATAGTCTTCTGAAATATAGTAAGTCCTTCATAAATATTTGCTGAGTATATAGACAGATTAAATATTAACCATATTAGATGTGTGGATGGTTGCAGCCCCAGCATGCATACTTTCTGGGCCTTTTCTTACAGATTTTGAAATTCTAACTAGGGAATTTTAAAGTGAGAAATTCAGGTAGAATTTGGAATGGGGATGGGGCAGCTGACTGGCCTAAGTCAATGTGTCTCTGTGATTTGTTAAGCCTTCAGCACAATCCATGACACTAGCCAGAGTAATCTAGTGTGGGCAACTGACTTATAAAGGTATAATCAGAGGAAGCTTGGAAATTAGTTCAGGAGGTGAATGAATGGAAACATTGCTCATTCTCTAAGGAAAACAGAAGGTCCAGAACTCCTGGGGACATCCTCAGCTATCTTAAGGCCTCAGAGAGATAAAAATGACCACAAAAGACAGATCAAAAAGACAGAAGGAACATATCCACGTGATATTGATAAGACACAGGTTTAAACCAATCCTGAGTTCTTCTATACTTCTGGACTTCTCAAATACATGAGCCAATAAATTCCACTATTGTTCAAGTCTCTCTTATTTGGGTTTTCTATTACTTGCATCCAAACACATTATAAATATTTTGCTGTTTAGTTGACTTCAAAGTTTGCAGATAGGAGGAAAGGTACCACATGAAGGAATATTAATATCATGAGAGATGTTACTAAAGTTGTACTTAAAATGTATTCCATGGTCATTGGGAATCTACTGACAGTTTTAGAGCAGAGGAGAGCTACTCTTGGAGCTGTGGTTTAGAAATATAATTCTGTTGCCTTATGGTTCAACTGCTATTCTGTATCTACATATTTTTTCTCTTTCATTTTACAGGTTAATAATCACACAAAAAGAATAATTGTAAGTATCCAGGATTTCTACTAGTTGGTAAGAAAAAAGAAGGATTTCTGAAGTGGAAAATGACATTCTCAGGGAAGATTCTGAAAAAAATATATATATATTTGAGAAACAGATGGTATCTCAGAGCCTCAAGTCTGTTGGCTTGTAACAGCAAGGCAACGAACTTTATGCCAACAAGTAAACTCGCCTTCCCAGGAAAATGGCAAACCCCTCAATCACGTGGCCTCTAGTGATACTGCCAGTATGAAGTGTTTAGATTCCCCAGGCGAAAATAAGAAACTTTGCCACAGCAGTAACTAGAAAGAGAAGACTATGGTGTAAGGAGATAAGGAAAGGCAGTGAACATTTCCTGAACCTCTAGTCAGCATCATATAATATGCTTCGTGCCTGTCATCCATGAGCTCACTCTGTCCCCGAGGAGCAGAGATGTAGACTCCAGCCTGCATGACTTCAAAGTGCACCATGTTATGGGCAAACAAAGTTTCTAAAGCTGAATTGTGAAGGTGCCAGGCAAATACTTCCACCAACAGAGCCCAGCTCAAATGCTACCTCTCCCATCCAGCTTGCATAACTTTATCTGCTCTTTGCTTTGTTCCTTCTCTGAATTCTAAAGGCTTGTCCCAGCCAGTTAAACTCCAACCACCTAGGAAACTGAGAATTTCTTTTCTATTCATCTCTGTTCATTAGGAATTTCTGTTTAATCATTTTTTTAATAGAAAGCATTTTAAGAAGAAATGAGGGCATGGTACCTAGCAGAGGCTGTTCAAAAATACTCTGGGGTTCCTTATTTATACATGGTGAGACTGTATTTCTCTTCCCCCTGAAAGATAAATGTGGTCATGTGACTTTTTTGGCTGATGAAATTATGAGCAGAAGCAATCTGTGTCACTTCCAAGTGGAAGGTTTAGAGCCAGTACACAATTTGCCACATTCCCTTCCCTACTAAAGTTACTGTGGAGGCCTGTATCAAGATAAAACCTCTGTCCTTGAGTGAGGATGATAAGGTGGAGCTCCCCGGTGATTGTGTAGCTGGGCCCATAGAATGAACAAAACCTGTATAGTATTAAACCATCTTGATTTGTGTATGCAATGTTTGTTACTGCAGCATAAATTAGGCTGCCCTGATTGATTCAGAAGGATTTGTCAAAATGACATAGAAGTGTCCTTTAGAATTCAAGGTCACAAATGCAGCTGGGCTTTGAGACTATACTAAAACCAAGGTCTAGAGAGCTGCCCGACTCACTCTCTCTTTTGTATTCCCCCCTGTGTATCTGCTCTGTGTGTCCTTCCTCCATCTCTGCTGCCGTTCTCTGGCTCTATCTCTGTCCCTCTTTGTGAAACTCTCTGTTTCTCTTCCTGATCCTCCAGTCCACCCAAGTGAGAAGTAGAGGGAAGACGTTTACACCAAAGCTCTTGAGAATATCTGTTACAAGTCCTTCTTTCTCTCTCTCTCTCTCACAGGCCCCCACACACAAATACAATACTAGGCTTCATTTTCAAATTACTGGAGAAGGGACTCTGATCAGCCTAACTTAAATTAAGATCAGGTCCCTACCCCTAGTCCAGTCAAATATGGCCAAGGGATGAAAGAAAATAGTGAAGTGAGCATTTAAGAAGGGTTATTATAAGTTGATATATAATAACAGTAACTAGCACTGAGACAAAGATTCTTCTGCGATGGTGATGGTTCACACCTAACTATTGACTGTCTCTCTTTTTTTTGAGATGGAATCTCGCTCTGTTGCCAGGCTAGAGTGCAGTGACATGATCTCAGCTCACTGCAATCTCTGCCTCCTGGGTTCCAGCGTTCTCCTGCCTCAGCCTCCCAAGTAGCTGGGACTACAGGAGCACACCACCATGCCCAGCTAATTTTTGTATTTTTAGTAGAGACGGGGTTTCACCATGTTGGCCAGGATGGTCTTGATCTTTTGACCTCATGATCTGCCTACCTTGGCCTCCCAAAGTGCTGGGATTACAGGCATGAGCCACTGTGCCCAGCCTTCACTCTCTTAATCTTCAGAACAACTATACGAAACAGGTACTAATATCACAAGCTGCAATTTATGGATGAGAAAATGGAGACATGCAGAGATTAATTAATTTGCCAAAAGTAACCGGTGATAAGCAGGGGATCAGAGATGTGCACCAGGAAGTCTCACACAAGAGACTTTTCCCAAGGCTATGCTGTCTCTTGTATAATTGGCATCTACTATAAGCACCTTGTTTCTCCTGGCAAACTCTAGGTTCTTGCAGAGTGGAAGGCCATGTCTACTATCCACTATACCTATAAGAGTGTTAAATGGAAGGAGCCAGCATGTACTGATTGCAGTGCTAGATGCATCCACACTAAAGAATTGTTGCCATTTAATGGCAGGAGATGTCCTCAGAGTTAAATGACTTGCCCAAGGTTTCATAATTAGTAAACTATAGAGCCATGGCTCAGATCCAAGTCTTCTCATCCTAAATCTAGCACTCTTTCCAATTCTACTGCACTAGGGTTTTGTGCTGATGTCAAGAATCATGAATAAACTTGAACAAATCTATTTCCCTTCCTCCTCACTGTCTTCAAATGACACTGTCACCAAGGGCTCTGAAGGCAGTGACAGAAGCCCCTTTCCTGTAGCTGCATTGATGAAGCTGAGAAACTTCAGGGAGAGAAAGGTCAGATGGCCAGGCTGCAGCCTAGTGATATTCATGCGATAAAGCTGGGAGGGAGTCTTCCTGGGTTATCTTCATCTAGGTAATTGCACATCTGACTTTCTAGACCATTTTTCTAACGATGGTGCTCCTAACATCAGGCTGTGTCTCATTGACTCAAGCCCTGTGAAACCAAAGGTTTCAGGAGCAATGCTTATTATTGTTGCTGAGCTCTGGTGGAGTTGAGGCAGACAGGGGCTGACCTTACCCACACCCCTTCTCTATAGGGAATAATTACAATAAAAACAATAACAACAATAATGAGAATACCATCAGTGGGTCACTTGCCACTGACCAGTTACAAGGACACTCACATGCTAATTCAATCCTTATTTAAAGAGGAGGAAAGGCTAAGTGATTTGTCCAAGGTCGCATAGCAAATAGGTAAAACATCAAAATTTCAATTCACATTTATCTGATACCGAAAGCTTTCCCCTTCATGGTGGTTTCACACCAGTGGACAGATGATCCACAGCAAGCCAGGAAACGGCCTTGAAATTGACCAAAGGGGCTCATCACTCCCTAGATGAGGACAAAAGAGGAAAGAGGTGGAGTCTGAAAAATGAGAATGAAGAAGATGGAGACAACGATGAATAGGAAGAGAGAAATAAGAGGAGAGAAACACCAGAAGAACAAAGCTTATGTTGACAATATTATGTAATTCCAACAGGTCTGGAGGAGAAAAATGTGGAGAAGGATTATAGGCTGGGTAATTGTTCTTCTGATCTTAGCTCTCCAATCAATGGGTGCCCAGCAGCCTAATTGACAAAGTACCCCACTATTCCTCAAAGCCAACTGCTTTTCCAGGAGAAGGGAGAAAGGAAAGATTGACAGCTTCCAAAGGCTGGGGAGCACATTCCCCTTGTGCTGCATCTGTACGTGGGAGTCCACACTTGGTCTTCTAGTGCCCAAGGATCACCTCAAGTCTCAGAGAACAGGGTGCAGGGAGTTGGCAATTATTGACCCTGAAGTTCTGAGACAAGCGGCACCAGGCTCTGAGCCAAGCTACGCTGGAGTCTGAGTTCAAACGCATGGGGATACATTTTTTTCTCTTTAATGATTCACTTTGTCTTTCCGCAGCTGAGATTAGCAATTTACAGCTACCCTTGGGCATATCTGCCAGCCCCAGGGAAGGAGAGAGGAGAATCCAAGAAGGTAAGCAGAATTCAGAACAGGAGACACAGCTCTACCCTCTGCCTTCCAGCATATGGTGACTTCCCATTGGGGCTCAAGTATTCTCTGCATCTTATCTGCTCTTTTCAGGATTTGCAGAGATAATGCAAGAAGTCTTCTACCTACTTTTTATCTTAACTCCTTAAAGAACTTCTGCCCTAAGCCCCTAACTCCTTTCTTGTTCTGAGGGCTTAGGTTAGAGAACTCTTTGATTAATTAGCCTAGTGACCTTGGAGAAGTTCCTTGATATCACTATACCTGAATTTCCATATCTAGCAAATGGGGATAATTGATGTATGTTCCTCATGGTGTCAAACGGAGGATCAAATAGGTTAATATATATGTAAATTGATCAGAAAATAGCCTGACATTCAGTAAATGTGCAATGTAAGTTTCCAAGAAGAAAGAAGTTAAAGTTTCTTTACTTTGTTCTCTCCCTTCAGCCTAAAATCCTAGGATGTTAGCTCCCTGCAGCCTCTGCTCAAACAAAACAGAGGGCAAGGATCACAGGAAACAGGATGAGAAAGAAAAGGGAAAAAAAATTAAAGAGAAATAATATTTGCTGAGTATTAATTTTATGCCAGACACATGCTTGAGGCTTCCACATGGTTATTTTTAATATTAATAAATATAATGATAGTAACATTGTTATAGTGAACATAGCGCCAAATCACTTCACACAGGGCAAGTCCCGTTAGAGGGCATTACATGCATGAGCTCACTTATTCCTGACAACAATCTGAAAAAACAGGTTCCTTTTGTCATCTCTGTCATGGAGTTGAGCTCAGGGAATTTGGGAGACTTGCTTTTTGGTGGCTGGATTCAAAGTGAGACATTGACTTCACATGAGCACTATAGAAAGCATGAGACTGTTACGGGCCAAGACCATCTGGAGAGCAGGCTGATGAGAATAGGATCAAGACAGAAGAGCAGGCCCCTCATACAGGGATGGATTTTCTTTATTTTCATCATCAGATGATGTGGGCAGGTAGGACATTAAACCACATCAAGGTCCAAAAAAGGAGACAAAGGCTCAGAGAAGTCAGGTGGTTTGACCAAAGTCAGAAAGTAGATGTGGGTTAGATGACCCACTGAGGTGCCCCCACAGGACACTGAGGGTCTCATGGCCTGCTGTCACCTAGGGTTCCCCTTGGACATCACGTCATCAGGGAACCCTTCCTGGACCACCCTGGCAGAAATAACACTTTCCATCGTGCCCTCTCCATTTACGGTGCCCGTTTTCATTTAGAGTGCTCATTATTACCATTTACCACTGCATCATGTACTTACCTATCTCATTATCTGCCCATCATCAACAGCTAAGCTTCATGGGGCAGGGAGGTTTGTTTTGTTCACTGTTATATTCCCAGCACTTAAAACGGTGCTTGGCATAGGATCAGCACTCAATACTGTTAAATGAAAGACTTAATTAATTGATTGATTGAGCATACCATCTTTTAATTGCCTTGATTTTCACATTTTCCACTATCTAAAACCTCTATAAGGTCAGGGATTGAATTTTAAATGTCTACTACAGGGCTTGGCACATAGGTGCTTCATAATTATTTTAAATTGAATAAATAAGATAGATTAAATAAATCTTACCCTAGCCTTTGTTTCTCCTTTGTAGGTCCTGGAAAGTTCACCAAAGAGGACAAGTTTGGAGGCAGTTGCATGTAAATGTGGCTTAGCCAATGGGAAGGGAAAGGGATATGTGTCCTGGGACAAGTATTTGGGAAGTGTAGAGTCTATATGTTAAGGTATGCTCAACCCCCAACCTCTGTCCACACTTCAGTGACTTAGTCAGTAGACACCCCAGATGCATGTCCACTGACTTTTACATCTCTGAGCTAAAGGACAGTTCTCTCATCTTTTCAATAAAAATTTATAACTTAATCGAGTTTCTGAGAGTTTGTTGTTTTAATACACAAAGGGTCTGTGACATCAGAGGGTGTGAAAACTCTTCCTCATCTGTTGACAGCACATTTCTCCATCCAAGGGAGGATAAATAATCCTAGCTAGGTAAGCACCCAGGATAACAGATGTGTTTTTCCAAGATTATGCCCAAAGGACAGAAAATAAAGGTTTCGTTGAATACAGACATCCTAAAAGCAGCAAGTTTATACTATAACCTTGCCAAGGCAATGTCTGTCATTCCCAATGCTAAGCCAGAGTAAGAGAAAAAAATAATAATCAAGGAGTAAATCAACTTGAAGCTCCAAGTCAAACAAGAACAGAAATAGAAAGGTCTCCAGGTCGAAGTTAATCATTAAATTTGGGCTGTGCCTCTTATTCCTCTCTGTCGTAGAATTTTAGCAGAGCTAGTTTTGCCTCGAAGGCTGATACATACAGGAAGGAATAAGAGAAGCCCACGCTGGGATCAAGGCTCTGCCATTTACTGTGTGAATACAGGTAAGTCACTTAGCCTCTCTGATTTGAGGAATGTTTAGAAGGCAGCCATCACCCCAAAATATCTACCCATCCTGCAACTGATGTTTGCTATCATACGATTAGCAATAAGCCTTCCTTGCTATTAAGGATTCCCGCTCTCTGCAGTCCTGGATAATTCAGAAGAACTAGGAGACAAAATACCAGCAACATGCCAAGGGCACTGAGCTCATAAGTAGCTGGGCCCAGACTCAAGCTCATACCTGCTTAGCTTCAAAGCCTGTGCTCTTATCACTATCCCTTGTTTTCTTCCAAAAGGTGACCAAGAAAGCTGGTGCCCACCGGCTGGGCTCAAATTAAATCAAGCTTAATACCAACGCTAATTAAGACAGCAGTATGGGATAGAGAAAACAGCTCTGATGTGCTATTTAAATATCAGGCTTGGACACTTACAAGGTTTGTATGACCCTAAAAAAAGTTGGTTAATTTTGCTTTATTGAGCTTCAGTTTTTCTCACAAGAAAACTCAAGGTAGGCTAAATTGTGATACAGCAACAAAGAGCACCAGAATGCCACTGATTTAAAACAACGAAGATTTTCTTTGTTTTGTTTTTTGCTGATGCTGTGGGTACTTCTCACTTCATCTGTCATCTGGGGCTTCTTCTCTACATTAGTCTCACTCTGGAACCTATGCCGATGGAGCAGCCATTGATAGGAATACTTCTGGCCACCCTTGCAGAGGGAACAGAGAAACTGAGACGGCCTCATACCTGTGTTTAAATGCTCAGCTTGAAGTTGACAATTATTTCACAGCTTCTTAGAAAGAACTGGTTACATAATATCCCCAACCACTGCAGGCCAGAAACCATGCTCCTACTATTCTGTTGGAAGAATGAAGAGGTGAAGCATTTGGTGAACGGCATTAATGGCTACCCAGTTGCCCACCCGGGCTACTTCAAAGGGATGCCAGTAAGATTAATTGAAAAAAAATATGTAGGAAGATGCAGTAGTAAAATGATCTGTATATTTTTGAGCCTTAGAGAGCAGTAAATGAATAACTCCCCATCTCTTTTTTCCTCCACTTGAATGTACTTTCATCTGAGAAATTTGATTGGTGGGGACTTGCAGTTTTTCTGCTGAGGTCAGATGCTTGCATTTCCTAGCCAATACTATCACAAGCCACTGAAATGGTAAAGCCAACTCTGAGTCCATGAAAAAGTATTTAATATGTGAAAAAGATTATAGAATTCTAGGATTTTAGATCTACAAGAGATCTTGGCAGTCCTCAGTCCATGTGCTTATTTGTTCAGAGAAAGAAAGAAAAGTCCAGAGAAGGGCCATGACTTGCCCACAGCCAAACAGCAAGATAGTAGCAGGGCTGCAACCAGAGTCCAGGGCTCCTGACTCCCAGCAACACCATACTATAGATTCCTTTATTATGGTTTTGCATTCTGATGTGGAACGTTTATACTGAACCCAGAGTGGCTTGTGGCTAATCTGTTTTTCCTTTAAGTTCTTTGAGTCAGTGATCTCGCTGGACACAAAAACCATCCCTCAGTAATCAAGCAAGGAAAAACAAAAGATCATCTATGCCTAGTCTTTAACTTGTCTGCAAAGGCCTCATTCACTAAGAATGAAATGACTTATTACAGAGCATTGGAGAAAGATTCTAGGAAAGTCAAAACTTTAAAAAATAAAAAGACAAAAATAAAATTTTTGTCCTCAAAGAGCTTCCTGTCTAGTGAAGAAGACAGTACAAATTATAGCATAAAGGTAGCAAAGTGAGAGAAACTCCAAAGGCACAACAGGAACCAATGTGAGGATGGGGGTGGAAGAAAAGGTGGTGGAGAGCAGCATCACAGAAAGCTTTCTGGAGGAAGCTTCCCCTGACACGACCCTTGGTGGACAAGAGAATGAAGTGGGGAGGTAGTCAAAGGAAGAAGAGGAGAAGGAAGAAGAGGAGAAGGGCACTTCAGGCAGGAGAAGGTAAGTAACTGGAGAGAGAAAGCAGCACGTCTCATGCAGGGGATGGCCGTACCCGGCATCTGCAGAGGGGACAGGACACAGCAGAGAGGTGGGAGGGGACCAGGCGTTTGGACATCCATCGTCTGAAAGCTGGGAGGAGTCAGATTATTGCTATTGTTGTGGCAAGTCTGTAGACTATGGGAAGACTGACTTTCAAGGGGTTTGAAATTTACTCTTCTCTGGAAAAATCCGGTCAAGTGACTTGGAGGAGAAAATGAATCCACTTCAAGAAAGCTCTAACTTGTGATTTTTGACAAGTAGTATTCTTGAATGTCAATAAAACAGCATAAGATCCTGCTTCCTTCTCCTCAGTTCTGAGTGAAGGCGCAAACATTTCTTTACATCTTTTCCCTTCCAGCCTGGGTGTGAGAGGCATTTATGGTGAGGAAATAAAGTCACATCAGCTGATCCTTCCTTATTTTTTCATTCCATCCCCCCTTCCCCCAACCACAGTTACGGAAAAAGAAAGTTCACCCTAAGGGACAAACAACAGATTTTATTTATTCAATATGAGACCCTGAGGACAGATGCAAAATTTTTTTCCTTGGGAGTCCCCTGTTACCACGTGCTCCTGCATACAACAGCATTTTGGTCTGTCTACTTGCTCTTCTCTTCCAGGGCACTCTAGTACTGTGAAGGCCAGAGCTGGATTCATCATCTATGCCTCACAATGCCCAGTATGCAAGGGAGTTTACTAAGTGTTGAATAATGGAAAGGACAAAGGACGAGTGAATGAATGAATGCTGCAAACTCAGGAGAGAGTCTGTTTAACTATTTATGAATTTAGTTGTGTGAATGTTCTTACATCGAAATCAACCTATAATCACATTTAATTGCGCACTCAACAAACCATACATTCAACATTATGGGAATGCTTATTCTGTGCTAGGCATTGCTCTAGACATCAGTGAATAAAATAGACAAAGTCCCTGCTTACAACATTTATGCTTTAGAGAGGAAGCCAAACAATAAGCAGACATGCAAATACAAAATACAGTGACAAGGAGGAGAAAAGGGCTCATAAAAAAATAAGCAACATCCAGGGATTAGAGAGTAGTCAGTGGTGTCCAGAAAAAGTCTATTTGAGGAGGTGGCATTTGAGCAGAGACCAGCATGAAGTCAGGAAGCAAGCCATGAAAAAATGTTTAAGCAAGGCGTTCTAAGGAGAGCAAACAGCAAGTGAAAGGCATGGAGAAGGTTATCTGCTTGCTGCGTCGTTGCAACAGCAGAATGTTCACTGGGCCAGAGAAGGGAAGCAGGGAAGAAAATGAGGTCAGAGACATCCGGGGGCAGGAGTGGGGCCTCCAAACTGTCTCTTTAAAATATGTATGGAGGGGGCGCCAAGATGGCCGAGAGAAGCCAGCGCCAGAACGCAGCTCCCAGCGAATGAGACGCAGAGGGCTGGAGGGCTTCATGGTTCCAAATGAGGTGCGGGGTTCTTTTCTGTGGGACTGATAGGGCACTGGAATTGGGCCCAGGGAAGAAACCGTAGGGCGCGGGCTGCCCAGGGGGGCAAATCAAGACAGGAGGGGCGCATCCCTACCTGAAATGTGCAGCCGGCTCGGAGGGTCGGGGACTTAACCCCCTCTCGGTGCTCCGTTTCGGATCCTGTGCTTGCCTCATGCCTTCTGCAACCCACGGTCCACGAGAGCCCTGCCAGACTGTGGGACGCCATGGGTAGTCAGTGCAAATGTGAGCAGCGGCTACTGCCAGGCGCCACAAGTTGTCACAGGGACCTGGGCAGGAGTTCGGACTAAGGCCAGTGGGACGGACCAGTCCCACAGAGGGAGGCAGAGTTGAAAGCAGGGAAACAGGCCATAAGGCCGGCAGGCCCCAGCCCCCCAGAACTCAAACTGAAGCGCTGGCTAGAGAGGTTGGCAGCAAATACATCAGCTTGACCCCAACCAGGAAGATAGAGCTCTGGGAGAGACGCCATTGGGAAGGCGGGGCCAATCTCACCGGCAAACAAGCACCAGGGAAGGACCGCCCACCCAACAACCTGAACTGAACCCGAGAGAGCCCAGCAACGCCCTCTACAGGCCAAAAAAGAAGCAGCTCCAACCTGAGTAGAAAAAAAAGTCCACTCAGAGACTCCTCCTGAAATCACCAACTTCAAAGATTAAAGGGAGGTAAATCCATGAAGATGGGAAAAAACCAGTGCAAAAAGGATGAACACCAAAGAACAGAACACCTTTTTTCCTCCCAGGGATCACAACTTCTCACCATCAAGGGAACAAAAAGACAGAGAATGAATCTGACGAATTGACAGAAGCAGGCTTCAGAAGGTGGGTAAAAAACTCTTGAGTTAAAAGACCATGTTCTAACCCAATGCAAAGAAACTAAAAATCTTGAAAAAAGGTTTGAGGAAATGCTAACCAGAATAACCAGTTAGAGAAGAACATAACTGACTTGATACAGCTGAAAAACACAACACAAGAACTTCACAAGGCATACACAAGTTTCAACAGCCGAATCAATCAAGCAGAAGAAAGGATATCAGAGATAGAAGAGCAAATCAATGAAATACAATGAGAAGGCAAGATTAGAGAAAAAAGAGTGAAAAGAAATGAACAAAGCTTCCAAGAACTATGAGATTATATGAAAAAACCTAATGTAGGCTTGATCGGCGTACCTGAATGCAACGGGGAGAATGAATCCAAGCTGGCAAACGCTCTTCAAGATATTATCCAAGAGAACTTTCCCAAACAAGGCAGGCCAACATTCAAATCCAGGAAATACAGAGAACACCACAAAGATATTCCTCAAGAAGAGCAACCCCAAGGCACATAGTTGTCAGATTCACCAGGGTTGAAATGAAGGAGAAAATGCTAAGGGCAGCCAGAGAGAAGGGTCGAGTCACCCACAAAGGAAAGCCCATCAGACTCACAGCGGATCTCTTGGCAGAAACCCTGCAAGCTAGAAGGGAGTGGGGGCCAATATTCAACATCCTTAAAGAAAAGAACTTTCCACCCACAATTTCATATCCAGCCGAACTAAGCTTCATAAGTGAAGAAGAAGTAAAATCCTTTATGGACCAGCAATTGCTGAGAGATTTTTTTCACTACAAGACCTGCTTTACAGGAGCTACCGAAGGAAGTACTAAACAGCGAAAGGAATAACCAGTACCAGCCACTGCAAAAATGTGCCAAATGGTAAAGAATAACAACACAACAAAGGAGCCACATGAATTAACGGGCAAAACAACCAGACAGCAACAAAATGGCAGGATCAAATTTAACTATAACAATAGTAATGTTGAATGTAAATGGCCCAAATGCCCCAATCAAAAGACACAGACTGGCAAACTGGATAAAAAGTCAAGACCCATCAGTGTGCTGTATTCAGGAGACTCATCTCACATGCAAAGATTCACATAGACTCAAAATAAAGGGATGGAAGAAGATTTACCAAGCAAACGGAGAGCAAAAACAAGCAGAAGTAGCAATCCTAGTCTCTGATAAAACAGAATTTAAGCCAACAAGATCAAAAGAAACAAAGAAGGGCATTATATAATGGTAAAAGGATCAATGCAACAAGAAGAGCTAACTATCCTAAATATTTATGCACCCAATGCAGGAGCAGCCAGATACATAAAGCAAGTTCTTAAAGACCTACAAAGAGATTTAGACTCCCACACAATAATAGTGGGAGACTTTAACACTCCACTGACAATATTGGACAGATTGAGACAGAAAGTCAACAAGGATATCCAGGACTTGAATGCAGATTTGGACCAAGCAGACCTAATAGACATTTACAGGACACTCCACCCCAAATCCACAGACTACACATTCTTTTCAGCACCACATTGCACTTACTCCAAAATAGACCACATAATTGGAAGTAAATCACTCCTCAGCAAATGCAAAAGAACAGAAATCATAACAAACAGTCTCTCAGACCACAGCATAATCAAATTAGAACTCAGGATTAAGAAAAGCACTCAAAACTGCACAATCACATGGAAACTGAACAACTTGCTCCTGAATTACCAATGGATAAACAATGAAATGAAGGCAAAAATAAAAACGTTCTTTGAAACCAACAAGAATGAAGACACAACGTAACAGATCCTATGGGACACATTTAAAGCAGTGTCTAGAGGAAAATTTATAACAATAAATGCCCACATGAGAAATAAGGAAAAATCTAAAATCAACACCCTATCATCAAAATTGAAAGAGCTAGAGGAGCAGGATCAAAAAAAACTCAAAGCAAGCAGAAGACAAGAAATAACCAAGATCAGAGCAGAACTGAAGGAGATAGAGACACAAAAAAACCTTCAAAAAATCAATAAATCCAGGAGCTGGGTTTTCAAAAAGATCAACAAAATAGACCGCTAGCTAGATTAATAAAAAAGAAAAGAGAGAAGAATTGAATAGATGCAATAAAAAACGATAAAGGGGACATCACCACCGATTCCTCAGAAAAACAAACTACCATCAGAGATCACTACAAACAACTCTATGCACATAAATCAGTAAATCTGGAAGAAATGGAAAAATTCCTGGACACTTGCACACATCCAAGACTAAGCCAAAAAGAATTTAAAATCCTGAATAGACCAATAACAAGGTCTGAAGTTGAGGCAGCAATTAATAGCCTACCAACCAAAAAAAGTCCAGGTCCAGATGGGTTCACAGCTGAATTCTACCAGACATACAAAGAGGAGCTGGTACCATTCCTGTTGAAACTATTTCAAACAATACAAAAAGAGGGAATCTTGCCTGACTCTTTCTATGAGACCAACATCATCCTGATACCAAAATCTGGCAGAGACACAACTTAAAAAGAAAATGACAGGCCAATATCCATGATGAACATTGATGCAACAATCTTCAATAAAATACTGGCAAACCAAATCCAGCAGCACATCAAAAAGTTTAGCCACCACCATCAAGTAGGCTTCATACCGGGGATGTGAGGCTGGTTCAATATACACAAATCTATAAACGTAATTCACCACATAAACAGAACCAAAGACAAAAACCAAATGATTATCTCAATAGATGCAGAGAAGTCCTTTGACAAAATTAACAGCCCTTTATGCTAAAAACTCTCAATATACTAGGTATTGATGGAACGTATTTCAAAACAATAAAAGCTATTTACGACAAACCCACAGCCAATATCATACTGAATGGGCAAAAATTAGAAGCATTCCCTTTTAAAACTGGCACTAAGCAAGGATGCTCTCTCTCACCACTCCTATTCAATATAGTATTGGAAGTTCTAGCCAGAGCAATTAGGCAACAGAAAGAAAGAAAGGGCATTCAATTAGGAAAAGAAGTCAAATTGTCCGTATTTGCAGACAACATGATCGTATATTTAGAAGACCCCATTGTCTCAGCACCAAACCTCCTTAAGCTGATAAGCAACTTCAACAAAGTCTCAGG